>JAUYWH010000003.1:354209-384833 GCA_034779795.1 Ctenopoma multispine
CTAAAGCTGTTACCTGTAAATTTAAATCATGTTTTTATTAAGTACTCGGTATCGGCGAGTACTGAAATGCAAGTACTGGAACTCGTTTTCCAAAAAAGTGGCATAGGTGCATCCCTATATTGAGGTGGGTCGCATTAGTGAGTCCAAAAGTTTCATTAGGCTTTAAATATTGGGACACTGTAGTAAATAATGCAGCTGGTTGACAGGAGAGTCTCATCACAAGTTGCGTTTTAGAAAATGTTCTGAAGCCGTCCACTGTATCACAGGATCCTCTTAACCTGCTGTCAAAGAACTTTAGTTGTTAAAATATTAATTTTACTGAGCTCTGTAAGAATATTTTTTAAATATATTAACATTTTAGAATTAAATCAGCGATTTGACGACAGTTATTAGTCTGATCCAGTATCTACTAAGTGGATCTTAAGGTAAGACTGAGAGAATGAACATTAAACCTTAATTCACAAACTATGTTTTGAATGCACTTTGGTAGAAGTCTGCGTTCTTTTGTTTGCAGATTTCACTGTACATCAGTCTAAGTGAAGTCTTGGTCTAAACCAGGATGGTACTGAACCACAGACTGTACACCTTAACCTGTGCTTCCCTTCAGGTCCTTCAGGCTCAGTCTCGAACGCCACAGCCGGGAAAGAGGTTCAGCATGCAGGGCCGGAGTCGTTGTGCCTCCATGGATGAAGTCCTCTCCTCCAGGTACACGAACACCTGACAGAACAAAGGACCACAACACAGCTTCAGGGTCTGACCTTAAAATTCCACTACAGGTTGATCCAGTAGTGAAAAGATCATCTGTCCTCACGATAGGTTAAGACTTGGAGTATATATAGATATGTGTTGTAACCAAGTCAGAGGATGTGGAGTATCAAGACATCTGTCTCCTAAACCACTGTCTTCCTGCTCTCTCTGGGGAATCACATGACATTCCCAAGTCTCTCCACAGCTGGAATAACTTTAAGGAAAGATTTTCAGGATTATGAGAGAGAATCCGAGTTCTTGTTGTCCAAGACTCTTACACTCACTAAGGCTGAACACGGTAGAGAGGTTTGTCTCTGCACCTGTCTTTCTTACCTTCCTCCTCTTACTCTCCTTTCTCTCAGACCAGCAATGATTCGTTCAGAGTTACGTTCTGCTCTTCGTCGATGTCCCACCGAAGAGGAGGCGGGGGTTGGGGTCCAGCCAGTCGGTCAGCTTCAGAGCCTCATCGCCCAGAGGATGCAGAGAGCTCAGGAGCTGCTGGAGGAGATGAGGCTGCAGGTACCTAATGTCCATTAGAGTCCATCGACAGGTTGATGAGTCACTGCAGAAACAGTTCAGACTAATGTTGTGTTGTGATTGACAGGAGCTGCAGAAGGCGAAACAAGAGCGGGAACGAGGAGGCAGCTCACCTTACCTGAAAGGCGTCGACTCCCCCCGGCTCCACCACCTGAGGGGCTCAGACTCTCCTCACTCCAGGTTAGTTCATCACGTTCGAGGTTATAATGGGTGCTCTGTGTCACTGAAGTTTAAAAAAGTCTGACATCTTGTCTTTGTATTCAGACATTATGAGGTGAAGAGAGAAAAGCAAAGTGTCTCTGAGATGTAAAGGTCCTCCAACACAACCTGAACCATTCATTTAGAGCGCAGATCAGCTGAATCTTTATTCAATAAGAATCTTCTTATAAACTGATGAGGCAGTACCTCACACACCAGAACGCATTTCAGGTCTTCAGTGCGCTTGTAAAGATCACTTGTAAAGGATTTGGGATCAGACAGGGAGCGTCACAGCTGAGAAAAAGCCTCTGTCAGATACACTGTCACTGGTTTGCTGATGTTCCTCTAGCAACTTGTCTTGATGGGATCGTTATTATCTTTCTACAGTGATAAGAGAACACATTGACGGTGACAGAAGTGTTAAGAATCAGAAAATAAAAGAGAAGCATGTGGTTAAATTATAAGCACACAGCTTTTATCCAGTTTAAATAAAATGATTATGACTAAAAGTGAAGAACTGCACAATATGAGATGATACAGTTCATCAGCCGTTAACTGAGTTTTGTTGTCCTCCACAGCAGGTCGTCAGGATCTCCAAGGAGCAGGAGCAGCGACTCTCCTCGTCTCCGGGGTAAAGACTCTCCTCGTCTGAGGGGACGGGAGTCTCCTCGATCCAAAGCCAAGAAGAATCGCTCTAAAGGCACCGACTCGCCTCGCTCCAGGGGATCCCATTCACTTGCTGCAAAAGCCAACGAATCTCCCCGAGTGAAAGATTCACCTTGTGTGACCACCACTGAGTGTCCTCAGTCAAAGAGCTCCGCCACAGTCTGTTCACCGAAACTCAAGGAACCGTCCAGTTCCTCTGGTCACAAGAAGGAGGACGGCTCTGCTGAGTCGCCTCCACGTGTTGCAGGATCAAACTCGTCTCAGGTTAGTGGATCTGATTCACCACAGGGCAGCGAGTCACCTTCTCTGAACCAGAAGAACACCCCGAGCCAGTCTCGATCCTTAGAATCCTCGCAGCCCAAAAGCCCTGACGAACACCACCTGTCCCCACCTTCGCCCGCCTCGCCTCCCTGCCTGCTGTCTGAGGGGGGCGAGGAGGTAGAGAGGAGGCGTGCCGAAGCCGAGCGCCTCCTAGAGGAGGCCGTGTCCTCGTGGAAGGAGGCCCAGGAGGTGCTGCAGGAGGTAAAGGAGCTGCAGAGCCAGACACTGCGCCGACAGCGCAGGAGGACCTACGAGAAGATGACCACGGCAGCGGCGGCCGGGTTGCCCATAGCAACCACTGCAGCAGAAGAAGACGACATGGCCGCCACGCCGACGTCACCTGAGGAGGAGGATGAGTCCGAAACGCCTTGAAGAGTTTTTCAGAAAACTGTTTATTGGACTTTGTCAATGAGAGCGCCGTTCTCCAGCAGGCTGACAAGTTTTTGATTCTATTCCTCAAATATTTTTCATCTTTTACTCCGGGGACGGTGGGATGCATGTGAACACTTGAGCAAATGTGGATTATGTTGAAACCAGCAATGTACAGTTCTTCCCAGGAGGTTTAATGACTTTAATCCTCCACAGTGCACTAGACTGTCACCAGTCGACGCCCTCTCACTTCTGCTGCCCGTTTTATTCCAAAAAGTCTCTTTGTGTGACGGATGTGTCACATTTAATTTGACTTAATTCATTTTTAATGGACCACTTCCCTTCCCGCTTCTGTGAAGATGCTGCACGTTTTTCTTCTTTGTCTTTTCTACCCAAGTGAAGCAAAAGCCTCGCATTGATGTCAAAGACGGGTTTTTTCCCCCATGAGTTTTTTTGGAAACACATTTGGGGTTTTGAAAGAAAAAGACATTTTTGTGATGTTGAGATGTCAACATTTATACGACACCAGGGTTTTTGATTATAACTTAAACATGAAGGCATGTGGAGCACTGTTTCTGTGGGCATGGTGAAACCTGACCTCTCCCAGGTTTGTCTTTTTAAAGTCAGGATTCACTGAACTGGACTAAATACACTGAAGTTAAATATGTGTTGATTTGTTAGTATAGACTCTGTCTTCTTGTGTGAGATTTAATTTGTACTTTTTCAGTGTCTGACTCAGTTGTAGTTCGATATGTACGACACACATCAGGGAGTTTAATGATCGTAAACAGAGAAGAAGCAATAATGTCGTCTAACAGCAGGAAATGTCTACGTTCGTATGAACTCCTGTTCCTGACACTTTCTATGAAATATCTCGTTTTTCTTTTTACAAGAATCTGGATCTGTTGGTAAAATTCATTAATATGCAACATAAAAGTGTGAAGTGAAAGATTTAACAGGATCAGGTCACAAGTCTGTTAGGTCACCTGACAGCCGCGTGTTTTATTTAACATGACGAGTATCTGAGTGTGTGAGCTCACTTTATTCTTCTTTACTAATTCACCTCCAAAACCAAATACTGCAGTGTACTAAAGCAGCACACACACTCTGCAGAGTAATATTCTATACTTTACTGGGACAGATAAGACCGGGTTACACAGACGGTCATGTGGGCCGACAGAGCTGATTTAAGTTAGTTTGTGCAACAACACTGTGCTTGGAATGATTAATCATTTCATATTCTACTGTTAGAACTGAGCGTGAATGATCTGTCTCTCTGTCCTGTTATTCAAAGCTTTTTCAGGTTTCGTCCTGCTTCATAATCTTGTATCTTCAACTCCTCCGGTTGTGTTTGAACCTCGTTCTCTTTCAGTAAAGCTACCAGCAGTCACAGGTGATTTAAATCTGATCCATGATGAAGCTACGACATCACATCGTGGTGTTACGCGACATGGTGAAGGATCAGAGAAAGACCCTCAAAGTTCAGGGGATGAAGTTCATCCAGAACTGATGCAGCTTCAGGACTGAAGGTGAAACTGTGACCTGAGAATCCTCGTTCAGCTGCGACACACATGACTAAACGTACACGTTAATTTACATGATAAAGGTCAGACACAGACAGGACGTAACACGTGACTCACACATGATGAAATGTTTGTGTCACAGATACACGTGATACGCGTGTAGGTGGTAAAATGCACAGAACACGTCACACGTGAAGAAGCGTAATGAGATTCTGACAGTCACAGAAACTTTTATCAGATATAAACGTGGTCAATCATCTGCTAATTCACAATATTAATAATATAATATTAATCAGTAACAGAAATAATTGTTTGTCACAGCAGGAACATGAAGAAACCTTTTGCTTAATTCTTTGAGTTTTAGAAAAACATACCGACACTGGAGAGATTCCTTCTACTCTGACAGATAATACAGTTTATTTAACATGAGGATGATCTGTCCGACAGTTCAACGTCACACTGTGTTCAATTTATTTCTGTTTTGTCTTTTATTGAATGATGTTGTTGAATAAAGAGAAATGCATTGTGGGGGAAACACACTGGACGTCGTTCTCACATTAACAAAATAAAACGAGCTAAAGAAATGATTCACCTGGTTTATTTGTGCTCTGATCGTCTTTTATTGTTACCTGGGAACAGGTGGACAAACAGGAAGAACTAAAGAGAAAATAAAAATGAATTTTGTTTTTGTTTGATGACAGTTTTTTCAAAGATCTCTCTCTGTCCCCTGGATCAGTTCCCTCTTTCTTTTCCGCGGCTCTGTTTCAGGTCGGATCAAAGTGTAGAAATCCCGCTCTGAGATTCAGGTCACGTGATCCGAGGATCCAGCTGCACTAGTGGCCGACAGAGAGAGCGAGTCGGTGAGAGGACACTTACTCAGGTCAGTGAGCTGTGATGAGGAGCAGAGCAGATGTAGGGCAGGACGAACAGCATCGCTCCATTACCCAGCTCCACCTCGACAACACACACACACCAACACTGTGTGGGATTACGTATGCATGTGTGAGCATTTCCTCATGACTAATCTGCTGCTTTTATGCACGCATCTAAGAAAGCACACAACCAGATCATCTTAAAGGAACAGTCCGACTCTCGTTCTCCAGACTCCGATGTTTCATCTGCAGAGACCAGTCCAGGATGTGCTGAGCGGACTGTATGTTAACAGCAGCCGTCCTGCCATGATTGTAGGACTTCACACGTGGACGGACTCCTGATCAGAACTACTGACACCGAATGACTAAAACAGCTGCGTTCAGCATCGTGAAAGAACCAGTCGAAAAACGACTCGTTCTCAGTTAGAAAGAATCAACCTGACTTCTCCTGAACTCGTGTGGAGTTTAATTAAAGTTCCTGGTTGGATCCAGAACATCCCACAGAACCACAAAGTCCTTGGTTCAAGTCCAACAACTGAAATTCTCCTTCAGATTCATTTGTACTGAGAAAATAAAGACGAGGTTCAGTTCAGTAAAAACTGTTTATTTTAACTTCACACTGTAAGTGAAACAAACAAACCTACCTCATCTTCACACGGCACAGATTGACGGGGTGGGGGGGTGGGGGGTCACCTCCTATATCAGCCTGGGGCCCTCAGGAGTTAGTACGGCCCCTGTGTGCAGGAGGAAACACTCGAATCAGACACAGAACAGATCTGAACCAACGCTTCTGCAGAATGTGACTGTGTGTGTGTATCTGTGTGTGTGTAGCTGTGTGTGTGTGTATCTGTGTGTGTGTAGCTGTGTGTGTGTAACTGTGTGTGTGTCTTTGTAGCTGTGTGTGTGTGTAACTGTGTGTGTGTGTATCTGTGTGTGTGTGTAACTGTGTGTGTGTCTGTGTAGCTGTGTGTGTGTGTAACTGTGTGTGTGTGTCTGTGTGTGTCTCTCTCTGTGTGTGTATGTGTGTCTGTGTAACTGGGTTATTTACTGGGATGAAAACAGTGGAGGCTGATTCGTGTACACATCACAGTCCAATAAATTATTCACAGACTCTCTCTCTCTCTGTGTGTTGTAATGCTCGCTCGCTCGTCGTCTGATGCTTCTGTTTTAGTTATTCTCGGGGTGGGGGAGGTGGGGGTGTGTTACATGTTTTATTAACACAGTCAGAGGCCCGGTGTGTTCCAGGTCAGTGTTACAGTTTGTTCTCAGAGCAGGAGGATTATGGAGGACGAGTGTTGGGGGATGGTGGATGCTCATCGTGACTCAGAGCCCTGCAGCGTCTGTTCAAAGCCTCGACCTCATTTATTCATCTCATCCTCATTTATTTCCTCATTTCTGTCGTCTCGTTTCCCGCTCCCTGACATCTCCTCCCATCCTTCCTTCCTTTGCCCTGTTCCAACCTCGTTCTGAAAATCACACACAGAACCTGCAGCACGTTACCGTCGTGTACGGAGAAACGCTGCAGAAGACAAAGACGCACGAGTCAAATTATTGTTCATAAGTCTCATCATGTCAGACAGTGGACAGGACGCACTGCTTTAAGAGGACCAGGACCAGGGTGGGTGGTCATCTGCCTCGACCGGTTAACTGAAGGTCTCACACTTCGTCCTGGTCCAGAACAAACGGGTTGTTCTGATCTTCTTTTAATGAAACGTACAAACCTATGTTCAGGATGAATTAACGTCTCTCAGTTAATGACGATCTGAACGGCTTGTTAGAAACTGGACCTCCTGTCAGCACCGAAAGAACCAAAGCTCCTGCAGTTCTCACGGGTGGGGGGTACTGTACTGTAACCGCACAACCACATGTTGGACTGAGACACTGAACCTGTGACGAGACAAACCGGCCTCATGATGAACTATCATCAAAAAGTCCACGAAGACGAGAAGGTGAAGAAAGAAAACGTAAACGAGAAGAAGCTACTTCATTAGTCCAGTTTGAAACTGAACCAGGTCCCAGTAAAATACTGGTTCTGGTTCTCCGACCTAACGTAGGACAGTTTCTCTGCTCAGACTGTTTTATCTTACTCTGAACAGCTCCCTGGGGGGGTGGGGGGTCCTCGGGGGACTGTGGGCAGACAGGAGAACTCTCTGGGGAGGCTGGGACACTGACGGAGGGCGGGGGTCACAGCTGTTGGATCCATTAAAGGACAATTTACCAGTTTGATGTGTTCAAATGATAGAAACAGCAGAAGAAGAAGGAGGGGGGGTCAGAGGTCACAGGGAGCATGAGCTGCACCCTAACTCCTCCTCTCCTTTCCTCACTGACTTCTGTCCAACAAACCTTTAACGTTCACAGGTTCACGTCTTCATGTGCTCACGCCAAATTACACTTCTATTCTCCAACAACCAAATAAATTCATGAAACCAGATCACATGAGTCTCATGAGCGGAGAAAATCGAATCTGGGATGATTCCATCACTTCTATAAAATCACAACGTTAGAAACTAAATTAAACAGAGTCTGGTTGTTCAGAAATCACAGAAAGACAACAGCGCCCCCCGCAGGACAGACACACCATCATCACTGAAATCCTGATCATCATTTAATGGTCAGTGGATTTAAACTAAACGGGAGTTATGAACTCTCATTTTCTCCTCCTCCCTCCTCTTCGTCTTCCTCCTCCGTGTTTTATTGCAGGTGGACGAGGAGTCAAACCTGCAGTTTTCAGCCTCACATTTTCTTCCAGCAGCATCAGAAACAACTCAGCACTGAGACGATCGATTCATCAGTTCATCTGCAGATATCTGATCAGGAACCTGAACCTGAGTCTTTGTTTCTGTTGGTCTGAGGAGACGTCACATTGGAAACAGTCCTGTCAGACAGAGCAGAGGGCACCAAAGTCATTCAGGTTCTATGTATAAATACGTGTTACACCATGTACTCTACACTTAGAACTAGATAATACTGTGGTAAATACTGCAGCTGGAAGTCCCCTCCTGTGAGCAGAACCGTACCTGCTCAGATGTTCATGGAGTCATGGTTCCTGTTGGTCCCTCTGTGTCCAAACCACCAAACGCCGACTGAGGCCTGAGGGCTGAAAGTGACCAGACCTCACAGGAACCTAAGCAGCAGGTGTTCATCTGAGAGCTCATCGCTCCAGGACCTGTTCAGAGCTGCAGCTGGTGACGACGTTCATCAATCAGTTGACGATATCAGGAAAATGTTCGAAACCTTGGAGAAACCTCAAGTTCCTGTAAAGGTTCTTAGAACTGAACCAGGTTGTGCAGTTTGTATCCTGTTGTCTCCGAATAAAGGTTTCAGGTTTTCTGAGCTAAATCTTTTCATCTTTAACTCCACAAAGTCTGGCTGTTCCTGAAGAACAGCTACTAAATGGACTGAATGAACTTTTCTTTTCAGTGAAAGTTTAACTGATCAAACGCGTGGTCCGGTTCTGAAACACCCAGACCACAGTTCCAGCTGCGTCAGAATAAAAAGACTTCACCTCAAACGTCACTTTTACATCTTTTATTGAAAACTCATTTTTTTCTGATACAACACACAAAAAGTCAAACACAGTTTTTCCCACAGACACGATGATGGAGGAAAACTAACAGCTGATGGAAGAGTGAGCCGGGGTCAAAGGTCACAGACGGGGGTCGATGTCACCTTGCTGCAGAAAACAAACATCTGTAAAACGACTGAATCGTTAAGTAAAAACCTGAAGCCGAGTCTATTTACAATATTAAAACCATAAAAACCTCACAGGTCGGACACGTGACCTTTGACCTCTACACCCCTAAAAACACCACATCGCTTTAACAAGTCCTGCCTGGTCTCACGCTCTGATCCCTCACTGGCTTCCCACATCTACAGCTAACGAGGGTTCTCCTTATCGACTTTTTCGTCTTTCTAAAGGATGTGTCGTTCCTACGAGTCGTCAGGAGACAAACAAAATACGAGTGAGGTGGAATAAATCGAATCAAACGCTCAACAGATATTAAAACACTTTCTACTGTGACTTCATTTTATTTCCCGTTTCCTTTTATTTCCACCTGCTCAGGTTTGTTTGATGCAGCACAGTCACAGCACAGGTGTGACCGTCCTCCACACAGGTAAACCCGTGAGGACTGTGCCCTGCGTTTAGGGTGTCAACAAAAGAGTCTAAACACGAGGCCAAGATCTGCTGTTAAAGGGACACATCGACTGATTCTAACGTCTGAGTAAAAACTGTTCCTGCTTCAGTGGAACCCCTGAACCTGATCTTACCTGAAAGGAGACTCTTCAGGTTTAAAATCGAAATGAATGAGCAGAGATGACACAAAACTAATTTCTAACTGACATAATCCCCCGTAACAAACCGGGACGTTTTTGAGCTGAACGCACCAGTAGCTTTACGCCGGGTGAAGGTTTAAGGTTTGGGTGTTTGGAGGTGGTCTGGACATCACAAGGGGACGGGCAGTTTGAGGACCAGTCTCTCGGTTCTACATCAAACTAAAATCATTTACAGCTGCTGATCTGGGACAAAAAAAACAGAAAACAAAACATTTTGCCGTTAACTTCAAAACAACAAACACATCAGAACTAAAACTTCCTCCCACCCGGCCGTACTCTCCCCTGTAGACCCCTAGAATAAATCAAACACACACTGGGAATCTGTGATGTGGACCTGAGCTACAGCAGGTGTGTGACGGGGCAGAGACGTCGTGATCACTGATGATCCAGCTCAGGAGACGTTCTCAAACCGAAACACGATGGTGAATGAAGACACAAACATGACGTCCCTGACTGAGGTACTGAAGGGGGGCGTTCTCCTCTCCCATCAGAGTCCAGAGACTGATATTGCTGCACAAAGACCTGGATCCTGATCCTGAACGACAGGGTTTATTTAAAAGGTGTAAATGAGATTTCATGTAGATGATAAGTCTAGTCTGCAGCTCAGAAACACAAAAACCAGCTGTCCTCCTGAGAACGGTCTTAACTGCTGCAGAATCGTCTTGATGTGTAACTAACGTCGGCTGGAAGCAGATGAGGATGGAAAAGAAGATCCTGATACGAGAGGCGACGTTTCTGCTTCACCTGAACGGGCAGGTCGGCCACAGACTGGTCTGCAGGAAGCTGCGGGGGGTTAGGAAAACCCAGTCCAGACTACAAGACTCACAGGGTTTTATGACTGAACTCATCTCAAACTGGTGCAGGGATCAATAAGAAACCAGGAGTCAAGACAAACCATGTGTTGCGCATGTGGACTTGTCAGATTGAGTCTTGTAGTCTGGACCGGGGGAAGTCCTCCGAGTGGAAAACGTGTCCAGTGGAGTCAACACAGAAACCCGGTCTGATCCATCCACACACCAGGACTTCTTGTGTTGTTACGGCCGGTGAACTGCTGCCAAGCTCAGGATCAGGTTGCGGAGAGGAGACGGACTCAGCGGACAGACGGGCTCAGCGGACAGACGGGCTTCGATCCGGAACCAGGGTTTAAAGGGAGACATGGAGTCTAGCTGAGAACCAACAGGTAAAGTTCTGATAAAATCTTATATATTAGCTAAAAATAAAGACATGATTTTCTATCACAAACTGAAAGGAGCTATCTGATCACTGTTCCTGTTGCTGCTGTCCCTGCTGCAGCCGCAGTGGTTGTAGTCTGGCAGAGGTCGGGTCCGGACTGAGGTGGACTGAGACGGACAGAAACAGGACAGGACGACATGCAGACGACAGTCGACGGGAGGCCTAGTCGTCTGCGTCGTCCTCGTCTTCCTCGCCTTCGTCGTCCACGTCTCGCTTCCTCTTTTGTCCTTGAACATCAGCCTGATCCTCTGCGGAGAGACAGAGACAAGGGACCAATCAGAGGAGACCGACAGGATCTGGACCTATTAAAACTCAGTTCAGTTAACACCTGAGGGACAGACGTGTTAATGGACCAACTGGACCCATCCTCCTGATCCTCGCACCTGTTGTAGCTTCTTAAGACAAACAGTCGATTCGACAGAACTGTGAATTTAACCCCTCACTCACCTTCCTCCTCCTCTTCTGCATAGTCTTCCTCGTCATCTTCATCCTCCTGACAGACACAGAAGAAGAGAGAAAACAAACCATTTAACTTCAGTTTCAGATTCTAAATAAAAGCTCGTTTCTGACTGTACGACACCAGCGAAGCTCTAAAACTACTCATCTACGTGACAGTGACCAGGCTGATCGCCATCAGACCCACTCCGACAGCTCCGCGTGTCCTGTCAGAGCTCAGACCCGTTTAAACATCACTTCAGTTCTACGCAGAAAAGATCTGAGAAGCTGGACATGTTCCTGCTAAAGAGGTTTAAATTAATAATATAAATTAAAAAAAATATTTGTTAATTTTCTTAAAGTTTTAGTTTGAATAAAAAATGTAATAGAAAAGAAAAAAACAAAACACATTATCAAATATTAGAAATTAAATTAGAAAAAGTCCAAACTCACTAAAGTACAGAAATCCAAACTGTATTTTACTTTTAACCTTCATTCACTTCCTGTCTGTTCTGATCACAGTGTCTGTCAGAGGCGGACATGTTGGTGCTGAACCTGGTCCAACAAACACAGACACAGCTGAGGTCAACCCAGGAAACCGGCTCAGTTCAGACCAGGCAGAGAACTGGACTAGATCAGCGTCAGACTGCAGGTCAGTGACAGACAGAGCTGCGTCTGCTGACTAACACCACGACCGTCACTTCTTATTTCACACAGCTCCGTCTCCACAGCTGGGTGGAGATCTGGGTCCAAATGTGCACATTAGCCACTAAATATCAGCAGGCGACCCGACACGTTCAGTGTTTACTTTGTTCAGACATGAAGGGACCGATGCACCTGCAGCTCACAGCTTCACTTCCTGGTTGTTTTCAGGAAAGTCAAACTCATGCGGAAATGAAAAGTGTGACTATGTTTGTTTCTGGATTTAGACGCAGATGTTCTGTTTCGTACAGGCTGTTCTCTGCCTGGCCGAGCACAGGTGCATTATGGGAGGGGGAGAAGGCCTGCGACTGAGCCGGCTGTGGATCGACCTGCAGGCGGAAGCCTGAGTTGCCCACCTGATTGGCCCGATTCACCTGAAAGCTCAGCCCCACCTCTCCTCCCTCTGAGCCGTCCTCATCCTCCTCTTCGTCGTCGTCCTCGTCGTAGTCGCCCACCTGCCCCGCTCCGTCCTCGCCATCCTCGTCTGTGGAGACAGAGACGACGTTCAGACAAAGTCAACGTTAAAAGAAGACAGAGACTAAAATAAGTCCCACCTTCGTCCTCGGCCTCGGAGTCGGGAGCCTCGTTGTCCTCCTGGTCAAAGCCGTCCAGGTAGGTGATCTGAGGCAGCAGCTCGAACACGCTCTCCCTGTAGTCCTCGAGAGACGTGATCTCACAGTTGAACAGGTCCAGGCTTTGCAGGTTCTTCAGGTTTTGCTGCAGGAGGACACCTGATGTTAGCAGCTACAAACAGGTGGCTGACACTGAGCATGTGCAGTAGGCTCTGTGTGTGTGTGTGTGTGTTCTGACCAGCGCCTCCACGGTGCTCAGGTCTTTGATCTTGTTCCCGCTCAGGTTGAGGTAGGTCATGTTGGGACATTTCTCCGCCAGAGTCTCCAGCGAACCGGACAGGTTGTTGTCGCTCAGCTCCAACTGAGGAAACAAAGAAGTTCAGACAGGTGATCACACCTGTAGAGACCAGCAGAGGATCCACAGGTGTGAACAAACTACAGCCGTTAACACACTGATAACCAGCAGGACAGTGACAGAGAAAGACGATGGAGGATCTGATCCATCACCTGCACAGATCTGGGTCTGCTCAGAGTCCAGGTTAACACATAACACACAAACAAAGTCCATGATTTTACTGCAAGTGAACTAAAATCCTGGTCTGGGTCTGGACCCTGCAGGTGTGCGTTACCTTGCGTAGTTTGGGCAGCGAGGGCAGTTTAGCCAGAGAGTTCAGACCCACGTTAACCAGACTGAGAACCTCGAGCTCGGTGAACTCGTCCGTCAGACCTTCGACCTCCCCGTCTGTGGAGCGACTGTTGTCGACCACCAGCTCCGCGATCTGAGGGACGGAGACAGGTCCAGTGGTCGGAGAAGACAGTGAACACTTCACACACAAATGTTAATTCACCATTTATCAGCTCTTGTTTTTCACAGCTGCTGAACCTTATAATCACCATCTGAGGGACTGAGGGGAAAATAATCTACACAAAACATCTGTGACTGTGTCCGGCCAGCACGTGTCCAGACAACAGATGAGCTGAACCAGCTCATTTTGAACACTGGTGTTGAGTAGGTCTGAGACGTCTGAGAGGTCCAGGTTCACACAGTGCTCTGAGACTTTTTAAAATGTTTCCCTCACATTTGATCAGTGAAACACTCCGACACAAATGACTTATTATCAGTAATCACATCACCTGACGTATCAGAGAATACGACATAATCATGTATGTACAGACAGTGTTTTTCTTTTTATCTTATTTATTCCAGTACCTGCTCTTATATGAATCTTATCTTGTGAACGTGTTCAGACATAGATCTAAACATGATAGAGTGACATACAGATACATAAAGAGAAACAGACCAGAGAGATAGAAGTAGTTATACTAGATGAGACTGATATACTCGTAGATATTAGAGATGATCAGTGAGACGTGGACGGAGTGATGGTGTTAGACCTTTTGTTGTGAGGTCTCAGACCTGTGGTTCCTTTATTTCTCTCCAGTTCTTATATAACAGCTTCAGCCTGCAGGACACAACCACTACTACCACGCTGTGTGTGTCTGTGTGCTGGGGGGGTTTAACCTACTATAATCTACACGCTGTGTGTATGTATGTGGTGGGGGGTGGGCGGTTATAGTCCTCTGAGCCTCTACACAGACCATCTGCCGGCTTCCTGCACTTCATAAAACATGACACCAGTAAGTGGTCTCTGGTGTAAACCTACTTCAGACCAGTTCCAGAGACCAAACCAAACGTTAAAGACACTGAATCCTCATGTCACTTTACTACATGTGAGGGTCTAAAGCTTCTCTTTACGGTAACTGGACCTGAAGCGGTCTGCTGGTTCGGTTTCTGAGTCCTCATCTGTTAACGACACTTTTTATAAACCATCAGGTGAAGGAGCTGGTGCTGCTCCGGTCCAGTAAAACCAGTGGACCCTGTGTGAGGCAGCAGTCCGGTTATATAACCTCACTACACACCGCGACGCTGCACCGACTAAACCGGCCGCGTTACTGCGCTTTAATACCGATTACACCGGTAAAAAGTAACTGGAAAGACACCAGTAGGACATATGTGGATCAGACTGGTTTAACTGGCCGTTTCACTTTAAGTCCTCCCCTGGTAACGTTACCGCCATTTTGACTTTACGGCGCAGTTTTCTGAACACAAACAGACTCGTTACACGGTAATCCCGTTACAGTAACGTAGTCCTCGCAGTTCGCGTTGACAGACATTTAACACAATTATTGGTCGATGTCTGTGTAATTTCCCGTCGACAGGACGGTTAATCCGCTTTGTGTAACGTTAAGCTGGAGCCCAGAGTAACGCGTTACTGCGGGCTCCAGCTCGCCGACTCAAAATGTCTGTGACCGAGCTCAGTGCGCCCCGCGTCCGCCACAGAGCACGGTGCAGTAAAACTCCGACTAAAGGCCCAAAATGTGTCCGAATCTGTTTCTAAACTCAATTTAACGACGTGGAGTTTGATCAAATGTCCGGATAAGCGGTGTTTCCGTCGAGCTTTAAGACGTTGGCGACTTAAAATGTCGGCTGGCAGCGGACGATCTCCCGCCGCCGACGTCGTTGTTGTTGAGTTTCTCCGGGACGAGCTCCGATAAAACCCGGTCTGTTTGGATTCATGTGGCCGGTATCAGTGTGTACCGTTCTGCGGTGAACTGGTTTGTCCGATGTAATTTCACCGGGGACCGATTAATTAGAAGTTAACGCCGAACTTGTGAAACCGTTGGGCTGTTGGGGAGCACAGTTTGAGGCTCCCGGAGAGAGGGGGCTTCACCGGGCAGGAAGGGGAGGAGGGGGCGGGCTGCCGGACCGAGCGGCGAGATGCTTCCACATCCATCCGGTACCGAGGTTCTCCGCCACGATGCGAGCTGCAGCTGCTCAGGCTGTAACGTGATCGACCAGAGGGTCAAACGGCCGAATGTCCCACCGTAAACTTAACGGGAGTGCTTTCGGTAGCACATCCGCGTAATGAGCGAGGCAAAGCGGCCAGCCGGGCTCCGAGAGCACATCATCCCCCGGACCATTTCAGGCAATAATTTGAATGTTATTATTGTTCAGAAACGCTCACCTGGGCCGGGTTCCTGTTCCGCAGCTCTAAACTGATCCTCTTCTTCATGTCCATGTTGAATCGGGCCGTGTGGGGCGATTAAAAAGCTCGGTAAACAGTTGAGAAACTCCCGGAGATCAGAGCGGTAGCTGCCCTCCTCTGGTGGCCACAGTTTGCCTACTGATCCTCCATGATACCTTCCGCCCTGCCCCCTCCGCCGGTCCCGCCCCCCGCCACACAGGGTTGGCCGCGTGTCTCTGCACCATCTCTGATTGGACGGCGGACATGTCAGTCAAGGCTGATCGGCCATAATCCACTCGCTGGGCGGGAAGATCCCAAAAGCCACTGGCAGCCTGCAAAGCCTCATGGGAAATGTAGTTGTTTAATACCACGAACACAAATCCTAAAATACAGTAAAGCAGTAATATAGAACATTTGAATACTTAAAGTACTTTTTCTTTGTATTTTACTACTGACTCACTACATCTGAGAATAGGCTCACTATTTAAAGTGTGATTTAAAACAACAACTAGGTGCAAAAACACTTATAACATTCCTTTCAATGCGTCTTTAATAAACTGACCCTCCGCCAATATCTAACAGAGTAATGAAGAATATAAATCAACTGATTGAAGAAAATGACAGATATATAATCTATCTAAATATAATTTTGATATAATCAAAAGTTTCAGTATTCATGTGGGGACCTGAATGTTGTTTGTCTGTATAATGTCACTGAATGAAACTTATACAGTGATCATACAGTAAATCAGCTCCTGTTTAACTTGGTGCTCCTAATAAAGTGACATCTTATGCCATTCAGTGTGTTTATCCAGGTGTGGATACCTGAACGCTGCATGAGGCGTTCAGGCATATGAAGGCATGAAAAACACAGCAGAGAGGTTGTTAATCAGAAAAACAAGTGTTTATATTTCAGAGTAACGATGCAGTCAGCCGTTATCATCACCATCATCATTTTGTAGAAGCATTCAGGTACAGTTAAAAAAATACAACTTTATATGTACATAGAAAAAGGTCGGCTTCGCTGAGCTTATAAAAATAACTATCATCACTCAAATGATGCAGAGTCACTGATCAGAGGAAGAACGAAGGGCTCGACGGACTGCTGTGAGGATACAGGTGGGTTACAAAGCTGTGGGGCCAAACAGTCCTGTAACAGGACAGAAAAACCAGGAACAGCAAGTTCTTTTTAAAGCTGATTCTAGAGGTTTCATCTTAAACTACAGACTTCAGCCGGACCGAGCTTCAGCTGCTTTTATACTGATTTCCCTCATGAAGTTTTAGATGATTTGATGTATTAGGACATGAACCCTGCTGTGGATGATTCATTATCATGTTCTCACATAAACCAAAACAACATGTTGAGAGCAACGCTGTTACAGTCACATTAAACTAAAGTTAGTCAATCAACAGCAACGGTTAAGTAAGTTTATAGCTGTTTCCAGCTTTGCAGACCTGTTCCTTATCATGACGAGTGTGACGAGTCTGCAGAATCAAATGGTGTGATACCACCATCATTAGTTTGGTCACTGATAAAGCAGAAATTCTACAAAGCTAAGTTGCCATAAACATAGAAAACAGAAAACTGCAGATTTTACTCCCAACGACGTTTTATAAATTCTTTAGCTGGATTAGTGTGGACGTAGCCTCAGTCAGACCTGTCGAACAAACACGTTTCCAACCACCTGCAAAAAAAGATTAATTATCATAAATGCTGAATGAATAAAAGGCTTCCATGATGGATCTGGTTCAGGTCCGGATGTGTAAACTTGAAACCAGTTTGAGAACAAAGACGAGTTTTTATATATTCAAACATTTGCTGACTTGATGAAAACGAAGCTTTGCCTGTGGTCATTCGGCTTCCTCTCTCAGCTTTGGATCTTTGTTTGTTTGTTGCTCCAGATGAAAAATTATAGTAGAATTGTTCCATTGTTTCACATGATGAAGTAATATCCAAAGACAAGAAACATACAAATAAAAAACAACAAGAAGCAGGAAAATGGTTCAGAATGATTTGCTGTAGTGTCCAAAAATATAATTTTGTTTTCACAGCTCTCAGATGGGCTCCTGTAATTTTTTTCCTGGAAGCAAAATGGTGCAAGCTACTGAAGGTTACAAGCTACAGACAAAGGCATATAAATGGTTTCAGCAGGGATAAACAACTGCATCCAAAAATCAAGGGGAAAAAGTTAAAACAAACTAAAACTCTAGATTCCTGCTGTGTGAGTATCACTTATTTTACACAAACCAGCTGCTTTTAGTTTTAGTGGTCCTGCATTTGCTCTGAGCCAGACAGGGAAGTAAAATGGTGTGTTACTGCAATGTTAAGGTAACAGATTGGGCTGCATATATGTAGGACCTCCCAACTTCCCAAACCCACTGTCTTTGTTTAATTTGGGATCACTGAACGCAGGTCAGACAAAAACAAAAGAAGAGCCTTTGAATGAAGGCCCATTTTTTCAGCTCATCTATTTAATCATCTTAATTCCTATCTGTTGCAGCCATTTTGCATCCCACTTTAGTAGGCATTCATTTAGAGAACAAGTTGGAACTGAAAATATCACAACAGAATGCACTGATTTTTTTTCAGTGTGTTTCTCTCTGCTGTTTTGGGAAATCCGATTAGCTTTCTCTCTGTTGTGGTGTTATCAGATCTCTGAAGGATTCAAAATCATGCATGACTGCAATTCACCACCATGTCTGTTTAAACACTATCAGTCCGTCTTTAATTTTTCTATTTTGGCTTTGGGGAAAATACTTTGCCTCCCTCACTGAAGTGTTGGTATCAAAATATTTAGGGATTCAAAATGGTGCACGTTTGTTTAGATCCAACAAGTCTGTTACGTCTTATTGTTGTAACATTATTTACCTCCTCTCTGACACACTGGTATCAAATCCCTCAGGATCAAAATGGCCATTATTGTGTTCGTTTAGTCTGTTAATGTTTTTTCTCCTCCTGTTTTGGGGGCAGCCATTTGCTTCTTCAAATGCTAAAGGGATGCTCGAGTTAGTGAAGTCTGTTTTTAAGGAAGTCATTTTGTCTCTCCTCTGCAACAAATCATCTGTGGAATCAAAACGGTGCACACTGAAGTCCTCCTGTTTCTCCCCTCCTTCACAGTCTGTGGTAAATGGGATGCAAACGAGTCAGAACTCTCCTGTCATGATGTGTCACCCCCTCCTCACCCCCCCACCCTCTGGTCATCCTTCCCTCTGTTAGGAGCTGACCTCCGTCGTCTCTCCCCCTGTCTCCACCAGCGTCACCTGACCCTCCTCTCCCTCCATGATGATGCCTCCCTCTTGCAGCACCACCATCTCTCCCTCCTCCTCCACCACACCAGTGGCTGCCTCCTCCTCATCCTCACCCCCTACCACCTCTTCAGGGCTGGCTGCGGCATTGGTAGAGGTGGTGACGGTCGTAACGGCAGAAGTGCTGTTGGCCTGACTCTGGGACATTGCCTCCAGCTTGATGCGATACTCCTCAGCTTCCTGCTCCTTACGCAGCAGCTGCTGCCGGTACTCCTGCGCCTTCCTGTTGGCCTCTTGCAGCTGCCTCTGCAACAACTCCTGCAGAGAGGGGTCACATAATCCATAGTTTCTATTAATCACCTGACAGAAAACTCATCAGCAACAGTTAAGATAATAATTTAATCAAATACATACATTTTTTTACAGTAAAATTTCATAGAATTAAGTTTATATTAAATAATAACTAAATAAAATGCAGTTACAATTACACTGTAGGTGTAAAACTACTGTGTAACTTTGCCAGTCACTAGATGACACTGTTGTCACTTGTGGGTCCCTAACAAAACTCTATTAACCACATTAGCATTACTCTCCTCCTCCACTCACCGTCTCTCCTGATTCGCTGTGGTTGTTTGTCATCTCCAGCTTCCTCTTCCTGGAGGGTGGAGGTTGAGGCTCTTCTGTCACCACCTCCTCTGTCACCGTGTTGGCTGGCACTGCCAGCACTGGAAAAAAACAAACAAAAAAAACACACAGTCAGCACCAAACACACCCACAGAGCTCAGGAGAACGTGTGGCGTTTCCATGTCATACTCTGCTGCCCGTGCTGCATGGTGACAAAGAACGGTTGTGCCATCCCTCCTGTGGTCTGCAGGTTACCGTGCTGGTCAGTTACTATGGTGATGACCCGTTGGCCCCCCTCGTTTACGACAGCAGCATGCTGGATGTTGGAATCCAGAGCGCTGGCTGCCATTGCCTCCTCTGAATCTCCTGCACATTAAACCACACAAATTAAGACATTAGACTACTAAAAGTTGTGTGTCTGTGACTGTGTGTGTGTGTGTTTGTACCTGCGTTGGCCTTGTTGAGCAGCTCAGCCAGGTTGACCACTCCCCCCTGTATCGCAGGTATTCCCTGGATAATGAACTGTGGTTGGTTGGTGGTGGTGCTGGTTTCCACGTTCATACTGACCTGGTTCATGTTCACCTGGTTCATATTCACCTGGTTCTGCATGCCCTCCTGCACAAACACAGTTACAATAATAAAAACATGATTTATAACATTAACATTTTACTGGTGTTTAAATATCCAAGTGATAAAAAGCTCATTTTGCTTTAAATAAAATAAAATAAATTATCTTAAAAAATGTTTATTAAGTCCAGTACTTGGGACAAACAAAACGTACAGGAAATGACAACAGAAATGCTAAACATTGATCTGTTGATTAAGTTGTGCTGAATTATCCTCACAGTCCAGGTTGTTCACTTACATCTAAACACTGTTTATTGCAGCTTTAACAAAATGAGTTTAAAATTTTAAGCCATTTAAATTGAGTCTGTGGGTAGTTATTTGTCTAATAGGAAAACTGAACTGAAGTGTTTTAATTTTGTAAAGAAGTTTAGTCAAGCAGAGCTAATGACTTTATTTTAAGACTTCAACAGAAAGTGCTGTCTTACCTGCAGGAGCAGCATCAGCTCTGTGTTCTGGGTGTCGGCAGCGATGTCGAACGGCGTCTTGTCGAACTTACTGAGCGCGTGCACGTCAGCTCCGTGTTTGATGAGGGTCTCGGCCACACTGTGGTGCCCATGCTGTGCTGCCCAGTGCAGAGCAGTCATCTTCAGCATGTCTTTGGCGTTGATGTCTGCACCGCCCTGAAAGTTCACACAGTTATATTCATACTTGTACTTAAAATGGCAAAGTCAGGAGCTTGTTGCACCACTGTGGAGCTGAAAAGGTTTGGTCAGGATCTTTTTTCTGTGAGGTGTAGGCACGAGATCAGGTTTTTACAAAAATCCTGAGGTTGAATTTAATACTTTTTAATACCTTTTTCAATATCACCTGGATATTTCTTAAAACCAACACGACATTGAGCAGCAACTGTTTTAATCGACAACCTTTCTAACTTTTAAACTGACTTTCAGATTAATACACACTGGTCCAGTACAACACAATTTAAAAAGTCAACTGAATAGATTTAGAGACTCTGTGACTTGAAAGTATCTTGCATATATTTAACTAATGCTATCAACAAGTTGTTTTTTGAAGAACGGGGGCTAAATGGGGGCTAATCCAAATCTAAAGATATACCCGGTAGATGCCTAAAAATATTAAACATGCACTGCAAGTTTTTGGAAAACTTTGCTACACTGCACCTTCCCAGAGGGACTGAACCTGCTGTTGATGCAGCCGTGACGTTTGTATTGAAGAGTAACGGTGGCAGCAGCACATGAAACAGAGATGAGCAGTTTTGAGCAACAAAGCTGCCGCAAATTTTGGAGTCAGTAAAAAAAAAAATCCATGTAGTTTCCACTGACTGTAAGACCACAGGGCATGATGGGAAAACACCTGGCTCTCACATGATCTAAGATCTGTTTAGGTGTTGGATTCACAACAACAAGGGTCAGAGTTTTCACTATGAATACTATTTTACAGAATAAATGATGTGACTTATCACAAAAACTTTATGCAGAATTAGATTGTTTAGTGACCGATTTCTTTCCCATCACTAAAATCACTGATGTTTCAGCTCTCACAGCATAAAAATCTGATAGATCAATAATCAAAGTGTAAGCCTTGTGTTTCCAATGGTTCCATTATATTAGGAAGGTTCCCTGCCCCCCTTAAAGCTCACATTAATAGTATTTAATTTCATTTAAATGCAAACTGTATATGATGTTAGCATCACAGACGTCGAATAAAAATGAACGACTCTAATCCCACGTTAAATAAAGTTACACGAAAAATGTAATACCTCATGAAACGACTATTAATACTTTTTAATGGCCTATGTTTTTGCCTATGTGATTTACTACCTTTTAATACTTTTTAAAACTCCGCGGACACCCTGGAGATGTTGTTTGCTGGCAGACTTAATCATGAGTAATGTGGTTCACTTTAAAGTATTTTCACTTTAGTTGCCTCTCCACAAGAGGAACTTACTGACCTAGAACATGAAACTTTATAAAACCTGAAGGGTGGTTATACTAGCCCACAGATTCTGTGTTTTATGATTAAAACTTGTCCAACAATAAAATAAGCTTAACATCGTTTCATACTGCTGGTAGAAAAGTTAGTCCTTCCCTTCCAGAGTCAGTGTAAATCCAGAGTTCTCACCCGGACCAGCAGCTCCACGATGACTGTGTGTCCCTCTGCGGCGGCCATATGTAGCGGGGTCCTGTCCACTTTGGTTCGCGCGTCTCTGCTGACGCCGGCTCTCAGCAGGACGTCGGCAGTGGAGTAATGACCATGCTGAGCAGCGAGGTGGAGGGGGGACGTCCCCAACTAAAGGAGACACGTACAATTATGAAAACACTGATGACACACGATCAGTTTATTAGGAACATCAATAAAACAAATTCTGCAATAAATCATCCTTCAAAACTACAGTCCAATAATTAGTTTTGTATCTATTTAACCAGGCGATGATGCTGTACAGCTGCTGACATGACAACGGTGAAACAGACAAGACTCTGTAACCACTGTGACGAGGGATTCATAGAGTAGACTGACTTAGTTTTAGCCCAGTGTAACTAATAAACTGACCACTGATTTGTTTCCTCTGCAGATTGATACACACGAGCAGAGTGACGTCAGTCAGAGAGATTGTATCTCACCCAGTCTGTGGTAAATGGGGCTCCGTTGGCCATCAGGTTTCTGACCTCATCGTCCTGTCCTTTACGAGCTGCCTCCAGCAGACGCTTCCCCAGGTCCACCAGCGACATCTGACACAGAACAAAGAGTTTACAATCATGTGAACTGCTCCTTTATCAGCACAACTAAACAACACTAGGGAGCAACGTTAGAAAAAAAACTACAACACCAAGGAGACGATCAGATTAATCCAGAACGAATAATTATTATAACATAATTATAACACATCCTGGACTAAGATGGTGCCTTCAAACATGTTTTTATCTAAACAGTTTACTACAATCTGAAGTATTACGAGAACTTTTCTCTCTTCTCTGGACAAACCCTTTAAAGTGGTGATTAAAACGCAGCCTGTAGATTAATCCATAAAGAAGAAAATCTGCATTTTTTAATTACAAAACACTAATAAAAACGTTTCTACAATTTGAATCTGTGAACCTGGACATCAACAAGAAAACACCACACATAGAAACTGGATTTTCACATTCAACCTCTGTCTAAGCTGTCTAAAAGACATAAGACATCTGAGGAAAACAAGGAGCATTTTAACTAATGACACATCTTTTGACTTTGATTTTACTTATTTAGATGAATTTGAACTTTTAACTGAAAAAGACGGTTTAGAATAAAACACGTAAAAACACATGTAAACCGCTCTGAGTTTATTAATCACATCCAATGACTAACTCCACAAAATAACAACCTATAAGTGATTTTAACCTGGCAGTAACGTTGGTGTTTTACTGGAAACAATGGGAACAGTGAGAACAGACAGTTGAATGTCCGATAATGGAACTGGAGCGCTGTGGTTGTGAAACAGCGGAGACGAACGAGGATTTTGTCCTGGCGGCCGAGGAGCCATTTTACGCGCCTTCACGGGCAGAAAAGAGTCCGCCATGTGGCACGTACCGCCCGGTCTGCCCTCTCCGTGCTGTTATTTACCACCACCCCACCCGTTAAAAAGCCCCTGCACCGACACATTTACTGTAACACCGACAGGAAACCGTTTGATATTAAGTTGTCGGTTTTCCGGGGGAAGTCAGACAGAAATTTCCTATTTTACACACAGAGAAAAAACTACTTCCACATCCGGTTAGCTAGCTTCTTCATGTGCGCTCCGTCAAACCGCCTAACGGAGATTCGTCCACTCTGAGATTACAGATTCTCTCACTTATTTCTCTGAGCATCTAGTAATAATAATCAAAGATGGTGGAAGATGGCGTTTTATCCCCCGCAGGACCGCGGAGCAGCGACTTACCGTGTCCAGGTTTGTTAGGAGCGAACCGGAGCGCTCTCCACTGCTAATGTTAGCACGTTAGCTCGGCTAAACGCCACAAACCGCTCGGTGTGTGGAGGCTTTGTGTGCGAATATCTTGCTGCAGTAAGTAATTACAGCTCGGTAACGTGCAAAACCGTAATTCACACGGCACAAAACGTGGACATTTGGTGCCGCTGCAGCTTGTCTGGTTCCTCCGGCCTTGTTTACTGCAGCAAGTTAGCGAGAGGCGGCGGGCACAAACCCGGATGTTATGGAGGGAGCCTTCAAAGTAAGAGCGCGAAACGTATCCTGCGCTTTAAAACCCACTTGTTTTCCAAACTATAAAAATCTGTAGGTAATACTTAAATAATCAGATATTTGATTTTTAATAATAAACACAGATTATGTTTTCTATTTGAACAAAATAACAAATAAAAAACAAATATATACGTAACATCACAACTATTTGATTTTTCTATCTACATACGTATGTATCTATATTTATATCTATCATATACACACATGCGCACATATTCATATGTATTTGTGTGTGTGTGTATATTGTATATGTATGTATATATAAATATATATATATATATATAGATGCTATTTTGGGTAGTACTGGTGTCAAGTTAGTATCAAGTTCTATCTAAAACTTTACTTTTTGATATCTATCTATCTGATTAATAGTAAAACTTGAATTATTCACGTGGTAATATTGTCAGACTGTATTTTATGTTGAAAGTCCGGACAGGAAGTCTGTTCTTCGTTGTGTGCCTCTTGACGCTGGTGTTTACCAGCTAGCTCTGTTAGCCGTTAGCCTGTCAGTATGCAAACTGTTACACATTGTAATAAAAACGACTTTTACCTTCTTCTCTCGTAGATTCCCGCTACGTTACGTAAACCAGATTCAGACAGGCGTGTACCTGCCGGGAACAGTTTTTAAAAACGGTTATCTTTGTGTTTTATCAGGTACAAATATGGCGGCACCGCGACACCGGAGGTGGAAGCCAGAGTGAGTTAACCTCCCCGTGGGCGGGCTCTGAGGCTGCGGAGAGGAGCTGATCCCGGGTCAGTTCCAACGGCAGAGCCTCAAACTGAGTGAATTCCTGCAGGAGAAGAGGGCTGACCTCAGACCAGTAAGTGACAGAGAATTTCTAATAGTGGTGATGATACTTTCACTGATGATCTAAGTACTACTTCAACCACTGCACCTTAATTGAATATAGGTTTGATCTCTGTCCGTTTCCTAACGTCACAGATCCTGTAGTTTGAGCCTCAGTGTTTAAAGAGTGTTTTATTACTAACACCGTTAATCTTACTTAAAATGAAGTGAGTGAAAAGTAAACTAACACAGCTACAGGCAGCTCTGCACATACACGTTTAAATTAATCACTAGAAAATAAGACACCGCACAGATGGAACAGGTGTAATGTAGTCAGATATTTCTGGATCTGGTTTAATTCTAGCAGCAGCATTCTGGACCATTTAAAGACTTTTAGTACCAGCCTGAAAAGAGAACATTACAATAATCGAGTCTGGATGACACAAAAGCATGAATTAAGGTCTCTGCATCTGAATTTTAGCTACAGTATGTTACAAAGGTGAAGAATGGAGTCTTAGTAATATCTTAAAGGTGCTGTTCAAAAGAGAGACCAAATGTGACTCTGAGGTTTTTGGCTGTAAAGTTCTGAGAAACCACAGAGCTGCCAAGAGTTAAGGTTAACTGAACATGTGACGATTATGAGGCAGCTTAATAATCAGCATCTCAGTTTTATCTGAATTTAAGAGCAGATAATATTGTGACATCCAGCTTTTCAAAGCAGACAAACAGGATTGGAATTTAGTAGACTCAGAGGAGTCATCACGGTTATAAGAACGTAAAGCTATGTATCACCCACATAGCAGTGGAAATAAATTCCATGACTGTGTGTATGTAAATATAAAGAGGAAAGAGCAGAGGTCCAAGAACTGAGCCCTGGGGTCCTGTATTTCGCATCAGCAGATGTTGATGTGGTATTTTTGTAAGAAACAAATTGTGTTATCTTAGATAAGTGACAATGATCTATGTTGTCAAAAGCTGCTCTGAGCTCCAGTAAGAGAAGCAGAGATGTGGACTGGGAATCCATATTTAGCTTGAGATCATTTACCACTAGTTCAGTTTAAACTGCTGTTTTATTATTGCAGGATGAAGCAGAGGTCAGTTTGTTTTTGGAGGGAGGTGAGTGGCACAGACACCTGTAAAGGTGGCCCACATGGAGAAGAATTAGCGTATATATAGCTCCCCCCAGACTTTTAATTTACAGAAGTTCAGGTGAGTCATTGATTGGTAAACAGGTTCATGTATTGTCTTCACACGTCCTGAAAACAGATTTCGTTCCAGCTGTCTGTGACTTAAACTTCCTGAGTCTGTGGAGGTCCGGTTGGACACTACATGGAAGTCAGGGTGGACTACCGGCATCTCGAGGAATTAATTAGATCAGTGAAGCATCTGTGGTGGAGAAACGGCAGCATTATAACATTAAAGCAGTAAAACATGTTGAGTCCTACAGAGAATCAGAGGCGTCTGCAGAGTGAAGACAGTGTAAGTGTAATAAACACACGTAGTCCTGCTAACTGGGAGGTTGTGACCTTGACAGAAAGCAGGAACGGAGAGTCTGGGCTCCACTGAGACCTATGAGGGGCCTGCTGTTTCCAACATGACAATAACATAAGTACATGGTTCATGATGAATATAGATACTGTCCCTACACTAATGCTAAAGAAACATTCACCACAGTGTCACTATGTTAAACACAGATTGTTACAGGAGGTTCAGCATAAAAGTGAGAACAGAACTACTGAAAACCACGACACCTGAGTCGTCGATGTTACAACAGAACGTGGAGACGCGACCTGATTCTCTCCACATCCAATGTTTTATATTTGCAGGTTCTCAGGAGACGCAGCAGTGTCCCGGGTCCAGGACAACAGAGACCTGCGGCCTGTGGATCCACATGGTGTGAGGGACGACACATTCCAAGACCCCCCCCCCTGCCAACATCCATCCGTGTTAACCTGATGTGGTGTAAAGATGTTAATGAAGAGCACTGACTGTTAAATAATTATTGATCAGTTAGTTTCACCTCATTTCTCTGATTCTGTTCAGTTCTCTGCTTTACAAGTGAACATTTGTTTTTCATATGTGGTAATGTTACAGTGTTAACTTGTGTGACCAGGTTTATTTATTGACTTCAGTTAATAAAATGATCTTTTAAACAGTTTTCTGACAAATTACTCCAAATAAAAACAGATTTTAAACTTCTTCTACAGCTTCATCACTGTTTATACAGAAATATCTGCAGAGGAGAATGAAACCTGTCACAGTTTCACATATTTAAATATTTTCTACGAGATTAAATCTTAAGAGACATTTAGATGAGAAACCATTTTATTTGATCACAGGGGAACTTTTCATTCTGCTGATCAGGAAAGCTGAACTAATAAATAAATACTGGAACTGGTCAGAAATAAAGTGACTTAAAGCAGCTCAGGATGAAACAAAAAGGCCCCGATGGAAACAAACGCATACAAAACTAATAAATAACTTTTCTCAGGACTAAATCATTCATCTGACAGGTGAGGCTGATCTGGACCCGGGTGATGGTGGGTTCAGAGCAGCAGGTTGAGGTCGGCCAGCAGAGCGTCCACGTCAGCGATGGGAGCTCTCCAGTAATTAAAGGAGGAGAACTCAGAGAGCTCCCCCTGCAGAGAAGAAGAGACACGACGTTACAGCAGCTGGTCCTGGATCAGACCCCGATACACCGGGAGCCGGTCCTGGATCAGACCCCGATACACCGGGAGCCGGTCCTGGATCAGACCCCGATACACCGGGAGCCGGTCCTGGATCAGACTCTGATAAACTAGAATAAAATGTTTCTGACTAAATCCAAACATCTGCCAGCAGCTGGACCCGGACTGATCTGATTAGAGAGTAAGTCTGATCAGCAGATAAAGACTGGTTCTCTCCTCTCACCTCTTCATCCCGACTCCTCAGTTTTGACGTTTTGTCTTTTCCCATCTGACAACTGTCAATCAAACCCAGGTCCTCCAGCTCGGACAGGTCGAGGACCGGGATCGGCTGCCTCCAGAAGAGGAAGGAGTCGTACTGGCTGTTTGATTTCTCCATCATCTTTCAGGTTCCTGTTGAGATCCAGAGACAGGTTTGGGTTTTGGATGAACTGATAACACAGTGAAGAAGAACCAGTTCTGACACCTGCAGCACGGTCTCTGCACGGCACTGCATGGGACATGTTCAAGCTTCCACAGTCTCCTGTAGATACAAGCTGTTAAACTGGTCAATTTCTCTATGGAGTCTGGTTGTTTGACATGAACTGATTCACCTGATAGCACATTAAGTCTCTGCAGACCAAACCAGTCTCAGTTTATTTTAAACCAGTTCTGGTTTTATTTCGAGTCAACAGGACGTTTCCACAGAACCAAGGACACCTGTCACCAGTGTCCCCACAAACCTGGTAACTTTTATTCAGGTTAAAAAGTGAAACATTAGTACAGTTTTCAGATAATAAATAATCCATTTTGTCAGTGAGGTTCTGTGTCGGGGCGCGGTCCTCCATCACCTCACTGATGTATTTCTGTCAGTGATGTTCCTGCTCATTATTCCTGTGATTCTAAAACAGGAACTGGGTCATCATGTCTCCACACACTGAAATAAACCTCAACATTACACTGACTCAGCAGTTTCAAGCTCTAACACTGATAATGTCACCTCCCACCAAACTACATTCACATTTTCATCTATTTTATTATCGGCTGCCTTCATTCTGATATATTGATCCTGAGGCGGTGGCCTGATCCTCACCGACTGATCACGGAGAAATCTGCACGTTTTAACACAGACTAATGACATTAAAACACGTCATCACTATCTTTGTTTTCATGTGATATCAGTTATTGATCAGTTTTTGATTGGAGGATAAATCCAGACAATCATCAGTTTGTAGTTGAGGCGTTGGCCTGGAGAACAAGTCCATGATTCTACAGAATAAAATCACTTTTACACCATACATTTCTGAATCTGTGACAGAAACTTCCCGCAAATCTTTATTCAAGCAAATGAATATTTTCACGTTTAGTTTGGTTGAAGATCATTTTATAGGTTTAAATGTGCAGGAGGATCAAACATCACCGGCGTTTACACAGAAACAGACACACGTTTGTGATTCAACAGAAAAACAGAAGAATAAAAATATCTCACCTGTTTGTGTCCGCTGTGAAAATAAAAACCGATTCTGTGATTTCTCTGTCTTTGTTCTGTCGGTTTTGGTGCAGACGGTTCAGATGTTGCGTCTCCGCTGCTGCAGGTTGAATGAGCTCTGCGCCTGCGTCAAGCTCACCTGAAAACACACACTCACTTCCTGTTACAGACTTCAAAAATAAAAGCTGAAAAGTCCGTGTTTCCACTCTTGATGCTTTTATTTTCCACACTTTCCCATATTCATTATCGTTATACAGTAGAAAGACACATTCCTCCACAAAATGTTACGATAAGAAAACGCTTATACATTTATTTTTACAAATCATTTTGCAAATCAGTTTAACTGTTCACTTTAATGTGAACCGTGTTTACTGCCAAGCATGTCTTTACATTTGAGGCCAAATTCAAAATAAAATCTACGAATGCAGCTGTGTACGCTCCATTCTTGTCGTATCTATGGTAACCAACTGACCCGGAAGTACTCTACAATAAAAACTTTTGCGGGAATTTTTTTTCCACCCATTAATTTTTTTCTCCCATGTCTCCTCCCGGGCTCCGTAATTAATCATTCATATCAATAATATGTCTACTTCCCTTTAACAAAACTTTAAAAGTGCCTAAAAGAACAACGCTGACGTGATCTTTGTCAGGGTCTGTAGTTAAAGTACTGGACTCAGAGGAGAGCAACATCAATGTAGGATCCAGATTTAGGCAACTTACAGTCTGTAGTGTAGGAGACTGAATTTGTTTTCACCGTTGGCATAACGTGTCTGAATATCAGCAACTTTACTGCTAAACCACAAAAACAATGGTTAAAAATAGGTAATGAATGAAAGAATTCAGAAAACTGATGACCTTTTAGAGTCCATTTATAGGCTGAATTTCATTACTTCCACACATACCAATAATCTTCAACTTGTGTGTTGAAGTTGTGCGATGTGTCTGACGACACTCATTTCTCATCAAAGTGGCAAAAAATTCATTTAATATTTTTAAAAAACTGAATCTACTGTATATATTCAACATAGTACATCAGGGACTACTGTGATGAGGAAAGCTGCCTCTCAGCACAAACAATCCAAATTGTCTGGCTTTGATTTGTGAACAGATCGATGTGATCTCGTCTGAAGTTTACAGCTAATTAGGCTAAAACTGTTTCATGGTTCAACTTTGATGAAGAAGGTCCAGTTTACTGCTGTCACATTTCAGGTAAAAATCAGATTAATGTACAGAGACAGTTTGAAATACTGACATTTGTAGTTTATTATTTAAACTTAAAACTGGGGCCAAACTACTAATATGAAGAGAGGTTGAATAAGAGCTCAGAGTTCTCTCAGAATCACAGTAGCACAACAGAATATATATATATATATATATATATATCCATCCATCCATCCATTATCAACCGCTTATCCGAGGTCGGGTCGCGGGGGCAGCAGCCTAAGCAGGGAAGCCCA
>JAUYWH010000003.1:410503-424386 GCA_034779795.1 Ctenopoma multispine
ACACACACACACACAGAGACACACACAGACACACACACACACACACACACACACACACACACACACACACACACACAGAGGTTTTTTCCTGTTCTGTATAAATGAGCACAGTGTTCCCTCTCACACATAATAAAATCTTTCCAGGTACCGTGACCTCTTGCAGCTCTTGGACCTGAGCTCTGACACACCTGAGCAGAACAGAACAACAACAAGCAGCAGTTGAACAGTTAGTGACGCAGCTGCAGCTTCGTGTTCGTGTCTCTGTGCTGGTGACATGAAAATAACAAACACAGTTCAGTAGCATGTTCTGAACAAACCTACAGATGCTGATGTCACACGGTCTGAACTCACTGCTGGTGACACCGGGTGTTAGTCTGTGTCACCATCAGTGACTCTGAGCTGCAGGTAGTGACGTCTTCTGTTTCACTGGAGCTGCTGAAGTCCAGGGAGCGAGAGAAGGATGAAGACCAACAGGGGAGCGACTGTCTGCTCTCTGCTCTGATTCAGACACATGTACAATATATATACACCCCCCTGGTTCAGGGCAGCACTGGCCTCTGACCACCTTCTCACAGGGGGTGGGCAGGTCAGAGACTGGGAATCACCCACATGGTGAAGACTTTGACAACTGATAAACTGCATCACAGACCACAAACAATTTCCCAGGGGGATAAATGAAGTATCAGTTAATTATCAGTTCAGTTTCTGTTCACACATGTGTCAGTGATTCTCTAACAACAAGTTCTGCATCACTGAGGACACAAACGTCCTGAATCCTGAGTGAGACAAACACTACAAACTGCCTCACGGTGCAGACGGATGATGACTCCAAACATACTGTTAAGGAAAGAAACTGATTATTCTCACTGAGAGAAAACAAACCAGCAGGTGAAGACCTGACCAAACGTCTCCAGAGAGGAAACTCACATGTTGACTGTTATACTTCAGTGTGGAGTACGAAGGGAATCTGTCCAGATACTTTTGGAGGTAGTAAAAGTACACAAACAAAATACAAAGTACCATTTAAATTCCTGCCTCAAGTTAAAGTACAAAATACCTGCTAAGATGTACCGTTAGTACTCTGGTAATACAGTGATGTCTGTCTAACACTGTTATAAAACACTGATGATAACGTGAATGTTTGAGTCTCAGAAATAAAGTTTGTTTAGTTTAATTCATGATTCAAGGAAAAACTTCAACAACCTGATTTACGACTAGTAACTTAAATGTTTTTTTAATATTTTAACTTCACGTTTCAAACCAGAGAAATAACCAACAGATCAACTCTGATCAACTGACATTAGTTAGTTTAACCTGTGCTGAATGTTTCCAAACTGACAAACCTGAAGAAAGATATAATGAACCATCATCTTTTTATTTCACCTGATAAACACAACGTCACAGTGAAACCAGGCTCCTGATTCTTAACAGTTTAAAAGCTGAAAATGTTTTTCACTTTCTGAATCAGTAGAACTTTGTGTAAAAACGTGTTAACGTATCACATGAAGTCAAGTTTCACGTTTCTAAAGTTTTAATTAAGATATTTTTAATCTACATGTACACGACTGAACCAGGTTTTAAATTATATAAACAAAATGTGTGATGTGCACAAGATAATTAAATATCTGTAGTTTTATCTCACTTTTGCCTGTGCGGAAGATTTGTCATGTTTTCTTCTAGGTAAATGACATCATTACTGTTTGAGCACATGAACCCGTCTCATACACGCTGAGCAGGAAGCAGGATTATTAATGTCTGAGAGGCGAACAGCAGAAACTCCTCCAGTGACTACGTGTCCGCCGTGACGACAGACGACTGTGTTCTCTGCTGAGACCTGCAGCACCAGAGGGCGAACGCTGAAGCTCCACCTGCTGGTGGATGAAGCTGAGGCAGGAGAAGTGAAACGATCACCTGGAGAGCTGCTGGTCGTACCTGCAGGCAGCAGAACAGTAAACACAAGGTGTAACAACTTCACCGGGAAGATTTCAGGTGTTTCTTCATGAATCTTCAAAATGTTAGAAAATGTTTTAAATCTCTCACTTACAGCAGCTCTGACTGACTCTGAATGTAATATTTTAAAATTATAATAATACTGGACACTTGTTGATAAAAACGTTTCTGCCACAGAGGTAAAAAAAAATCACTTTAACCCTTCTGTACATAATAAATAAAGAATCTCTCACTGTCGGACACAGTCTGGGATCTGCACGTGCTCAGTGGGGATGAAGTGAGAAAGGTTCTGTAGGCTGTCGACGAACTGAAGCTTCCTGCTGAACTTAGAGCTGAAGAGGAGGAGGAGGAGGAAGAAGAAGAGGAGGAGGAAGAGGAGGAGAAAATAACCGCTGATTTACCACAGGTGTAGAAACACAATCTGTTGTGTGTCTGTTTAGTTTGCTGTTTGCTGAAGGTGATGAAGAGGAGGACGACTGACCTGATGAAGGGTTTGATGATGGTGATGAGGGCTTTGATGTACCAGGTGGGATGAACTACGTAGAAACCCTTCAGGTTCTTCCTCAGTCTGCAGAGACACAGACAGGATCGGGTCAGACCCATCTGCACCAGCAGGAGGCGCCACACCGACAAACTACAAGTACTACAACTAGTACTACAAGTATTACTACACACTGACACATCATGTTAGTGCTCAGACCCATGGACTCTGTGGAGTCCAGACTGAGGCAGTTTAGTTTGAGGAAGAACAAACGTGACAGTGAGAAACACACGTTGCTCCTGATCCTCTGTTCAGATGAAGATGTGTTTGAACAGTGAGTATCTGACAGAAACAGAAACACAGTCCAGGTTCTGTGGTCAGGACTTTGTCCTGCAGGTAACAATAAAGAAACTCCTACCTCCTGTCGATGGTGGTGTAACACTCCCTGAGCCAGCCGATTCCTGGGACTTTGTCTTTCTGACCTCCAGCACAAAGATACACAATCACATAGTTTTCTGTGACCATCAATTCCAGAGTCCCGACCACGTACCTGCATCAGCACAGTAGTGTTTTAGTTCACACTCTGCACACGCTCAGTGTGTTTGTTCAGTACTGCACACGCTCAGTGTGTTTGTTCAGTACTGCACACGCTCAGAGTGTTTGTTCAGTACTGCACATGCTCAGTGTGTTTGTTCAGTACTGCACACGCTCAGTGTGTTTGTTCAGTACTGCACACGCTCAGTGTGTTTGTTCAGTACTGCACATGCTCAGACTGTTAAGACTCTGAACTGTCTTAGAACTGTTAGTGTTTGGTGTGAGAGGAGATATGACGTCCTACAGCTTCTGCACACAGGTTCAGATCTTTTAGAAAATGTGCTGAAATAATCCACCTTGAACAGAAAGTGGAAATTATCTACTGAGAGTCCTCACAGGTGTAGAAAGACACAGATGTTGTACCTGAACAGGTGATCCATCACATACTGGTAGTTCTCCAGACTGTTCTGCGGCAGGTAACAGGAGGAAAACACGATGATGTCATTCATACCGTCTCCATAGTAACCTGGGAGGGGGAGGGGGAGAGTGTAACCCAGGTGTTCAGCATGGGGGAGGGGCCACAGACCACCTCACAGGTAAGTCGTACCTCCATGTGACAGCACTCTGAGGAACGGCTCCAGGACGCTCATGTTGACCCGGCTCTCCTGGGGGGGGTCACCTGTAGAGAAACAGCGCCACCTGATGCCCTGATCATCCACAATGTCCTCTCTCTCCAGGTCTGTCCCTGGCACAGATCCAGTCCGGGAGCTAGATCCAGGTCTGGGGCCAAACGGTCTGCGACGGTGGGACGCGACGCCGAGACGCTGCAGGTCGTCTGGAAAACAAAGAACACGGTTAGAAACAGACGCTGTGACCCCAGACTATCTGACCTCTGGCCTCTCACCTTCCAGGTCCAGGTCGTACATGGGGAACGGCAGTGATTCAGTGTCAGATGGAGTCTCCATGGCGTCCAGGTCAATGTCGAGCCCCGTGTCATCCTCGTCTTCAGGTGAGGGGGAGAGGAAGGCCGGGGGGAAGTCCTCCGAGACCGTGGACTCACTGCGACCTGAAGTTCATCAACATGAGAAACTGAGTACGTCAGAATTCACAGTATTTTCACTGGAGCTGCCCCATGATTGGACGATTTGAACTGACTGCTGCTGTCTGATTGGACAGTCTGTCTGTGCCTCTGTCCGGACTAAACCATCACACATCAAACCATGAGAGAGTTTTAACTAAAGAAAATCTGGATCCTGGTTTTCATTAATCCTGTCACAGTTACCTAAAGACAGACTGAGAGCTGGAGCCACCAGGACCTTCTTCTTCGTTGGTCGTGACAGAGCCAGACTGCTGGGAGGAGCTGCAGACACAGAACCATCAGGTGATTCAGATCAGCTTTGATTCCAGTGACACAGCAGCACTTTTCAGGTGTGTACTCACCTGGTCTGTCTCCTGTCTGTGACAATGATTTCTGCTCTGACTCGTCCTCGACAGCTCCTGGAGGCAGGAAGACAGGAAGTCAGACAGAAAACTGAGCAGGAGAAGAAGAAGGGGGAGGAGTAGGGGGAGGAGAGTGGAGCTTACCTGGCTGGAAATCCAGCTCCTGCTCACCTGTTGGGAGACAAACACAGGTCATGTTGACGACAGACACATTTTAACCTGCAGAAGAAGAAGAATGATGAAGGTTTTTTTACCTTGTTCGTCTCCAGCAGACGTTTCTTCTTCTTCTTCTTCTGTGTCGTCGTCATCTTAAAAACAAAAACATCTCAGCACGAACACAGAAACTCACCTGAGACTGAGACACACTTCTGTTGCTCTTACCTGCTGAGTCGTCACCTGTCGCTGCCATGGCAACGCAGTCTTCTTTGACCAGTTCACCTGTCTCCTCCTCATCTGGAAGATCGAAATACATACAGTGAATCACATGCTGGAGTTTTACTTTGAAGGGCATAAACAGGAAGTGTTCGGTGGTGGAGCCGACACACATGACTGGTTCAGGTTCTGATATCCTGACTCGTGTATGAGTTCAGATTTAAGATTTAGTGAAGTTAATAAACTGAAAATGATCAAATATAAGTCGCAGCAGTGGAGGCTGCAGAGTCTTTACAGTTATAATAAGTGAAGAACAAATCTGCTGCTGGTTCTAGAACAGAACCTGTTTCATCATCAGATGCTGCAGCAGCTGCAGGAGTAGTTCCAGTAAAAGTATTTGTGGTATCGGTGGTACCAGTCGTCCCGCTGCTGGTGTCGATGTTCCCGGCGGGTTCGTGTTCCAGCTGTGACCTGCACACAGAGACACGTGTAGCTGTGAATCTGTGGTTCATAAGGTCCAAACCGGCAGGTGGTGAACGAACTCTGACCTGGGGGTTTGTTCCTCCTCTTCCTCTCTGGACTCCATTTTGTTTCTGCAGGAGATAAACGAGGTCAGTGTTCACAGAACCTCCAGAACCAGCATGAAATGATTTCATGTTTCTTCTGTAAAAGTCACAGAGAGACCGGTGACAGCAGAGAGAGAAGATGACCCGAGACCAAGACAAAACAAACGGGTTCTTTTTATAGATCCGGACAAACAGGCCCGGACTCGTCAGACACCGTCACACTGCTGGAACTAAGTCATGTAAACACTGACCACACCTGAGAACACTGAGAACACTGAGAACACTGAGAACAATGCAGGAAATCTCTACAGGTGTTTCATGAATTAATCACCTCAGTGTTTCTGTGAATCTGAAAACTCTCCTTCATCAACAACCTCAGACCTCAGCTCAGTAACAACAATCACTTCAGGACCGATGGTAACACACTGTGGAAACAAACTCACACAGACACACATGAACACAGAACCAGGACACACTCACAGAAGCAGAACACACTCACAGAACCAGAACACACTCACAGAACCAGAACACACTCACAGGACCAGAACGAGCTCACAGAACCAGAACACACTCACAGCAGGTTCCGGCAGTAGAACTTCTCTCACTGACGCTCTGCAGCAGCCGGGCGACAAACAGTCTGAGGAACGTGCTGCACACCTGGACACTCACCTGATCACAGGCTCTTTGTATGAGTTTATGAGCGGACTCTGCCCCCCCACCATCGCTCTCTCTCCCACCCACTGACAGAGGCAGTAGGAGACGGCAGCGCCCCCTGCTGCTCATGAGGACACACAAGTAGCACAGTGCTCACCTGTAAGTGGCCCCCACAGCACAGGTAACACGATGAACTGCCTGAAAAGTTCCTGTGGTCCGAACACAGACGGTCGTTCTCTGCTGAATGGTTCAGGTGATCTTTACTCACCTGTCTCTCTCTCTCTTTGTGTACTAACAGCAGAGGTGTGGTGCACTGCCGTGACGAGGGCCCACCCCGTTACCATGGCGACCGTGGCTGTAAAACCTGAGGAGCAGGGCTGTAAACTGCAGCGTGCATGCTCCTACCTGCTGAGAGGATTGCACAACTGACTGAGGTTCTTCCCCCTTTTCTGTGAGGCCTGAGGGCGAGAAGCTGAGTCAACACGTCTGTGACTGACTCGCAGTGCGACACACAGACACACAACTACACACACAGCATCAGTGGAGTGTGAAAGTAAAGGTGACATTTTCATCACACAGAGAGAGAGAGAGAGAGAGAGAGAGAGAGAGAGAGAGAGATCACCGTCACACAGAGAAATAAATCAACCACAGCTGAAACGTCATGAAGAGAACAATCACATTCAATCAACATCATGTTGTTTATCATCAATACAATAAAATCACCGTCTGTAAAAATTCGTCCAGGTCACAGAAACGTCTTCACAGAAACGTCTTCACAGAAACGTCTTCACAGAAACGTCTTCACAGAAACGTCTTCACAGAAACGTCTTCGGGAACTTAAAGCGAGTCTATGTTCAGGTTCACTGGTGACTCAGGGTTTGGTTCTTCACAACATTTCACGTTTCTGTTCTCCTGCAGCTTTAGAAACAGTAAGTAAACTATCTGCTAAGTCCAGTGTGACCTGACCTTCAGCAAACAGTCCTGATCTTTCCTGTCTTTGTTGGACACAGAGTGGTGAACTCGTTTTACATCATCTTCACCTGTTGCACAACTAACTTCTCACTTTCAGCTAATCTGTGTCTTTTTTCTGTTCTTTCTACATTTTACATTTATTTGGAAACAGGACTCTACATCCTACATACCTGGGGGAACTGGAGGATCTAGAACACAACAGGAAGTAGAAATCTACAGGACATTCCTGTGTGTCAAAATAAAAGCACATGGTTCCACTAGGATCAGATGGATTCAAACAGTTCATCCAATCACAGCTCCTGGTCCTTCCTAATGTGTTTGTGGACGTGCATGCCTTCAAAATAAAACAACATGTTGCTAAAATAAGAAAGCACTTTATTTTATTCACAAGTAATGAATTAATTGCTAATAATAATAAAATAAAGACAAGGTGACCTGAGGTTACACAGGTCGACCTGCTGTGGTTACTCCACATGAAAAACTTACAGACTTACAGTGGTGGAAGGTACCAAAGTACTACACATAAGAGTATTTGTAGTAGTGTATTTGTAGTTTGCTGAATTATTTATATTTTATTTATATTTGACAAAAATACTAGTGAATAATTAATTAAACCATCTCCACCTATACTATTAAACATTAACAATTAATAATTAATACTACCATTAAACCATATCCACCTTTAATTATAATAAATGATTAAACCATCTCTCCATCGCTGCAACATTAATCCACCAGTATTTAAAATCCAATAATATAAGTTACATTTATTCTGAAAACAATTCATTGTTTGATTGATTTTTACTTTTGGTCCTTTAGTTGTATTTTAGAGTATTTTTCATAGTATCATACATTTATATACAAGTACAAGCTCTGAGTACTTCTACATAATTCCGCTGAACTACATTTATTTATTTTTGACTACTCTTCACCTACAGATGATGAACTGTTAAACTACAGACATCAAGTGACTCAGATTTAATCAACATTTACTGTGTGTGAGTTGACGTATCAGACCCTTGGTAAAATGTTTATTTACTAAGTCAAAACTTCTCATTCTGAGACTAAAAGTAAAACATAACTTCTGTCATTTTTATTAATTAGGTGACTCAGTCTCTCCGTATGATCAGTTTAACACAGTTTAATGTGCTGCGCCCTGTTTCTGTCACAGATCATTGAGTAAGAACAGAGAAGCTCCTAACCGTGTCTGGACTGTGATGATCAGACGATGTGACAGATGAAGTTACAAACACTACGTCAGACCCAGTAGGAGAAGAACATCTAATGATCTTCACGTTAATGGTTTTCACTCAGTTTGCTGCTGGATCATATTTAATAATGTTGTCAGTCACAGAAATAATGTCATGTAGTTACTATATGACTCCAGCAGGGGGAGCTGTTTCTTTTCTCCAACTCATCACACACACAAACTTGATGAAAGCCAGAGATGTCATAATTCACCACCTTACGTTTATGAACACCATCACACGTGTGTGCTGTCACGGAGCTGCTGACTGCTGGTTATTTCCTGAACAACATATTAAACTGTGTTCATACACACAGCGCCCTGAGCCGGCCGTCAGCAGCACTGTAGGACACAGAGAGTGTTTTTCTGTGTGAGAACCAGGATCTGTGATGAAGAAAAAACACAGCAGCAACAGTCATTAATGCAGATTGAAATTCACTGTTAGACAGCATGGCTTTTTAATGGGACACTTTAAAGTGAGAGAAGCACATGTTACAACCTGAGCTGTGTGAGCAGCATGAACACCGTGTGGTTTCCTGTAAATGGAAAAAAAGCTGAATGTCAGTTTGTTCATTTCCAGTTTGTGTCGACAGAGCAGAAGAAAGAAAAGTGAAGCTGAGGCAGGTGAGTGTTAATATGACATTAGTCACAGTTTTGTCTCTGTGGTCTGTGGAGAGGAGACAGAAGCTACTTCTGTTCGTCAATAGAGAAAGAAGAAGGAGCAATCATCCTATTTTATCTTCGAAAGTCTCAGTGTGGATCAACAGAAAATGGAGGAAACAAAAACCTGTTTAAGCAGCTGACACAAATGTACTTTAGTTTATTCGGAGGTGTTGCTGACACGTTAAGGTGTCATCCAGGGACAGTAATGATCTGCCTCATATGTGTTTAGTGTCTAACAAAGAACTGAAAGTGCTGCCTGATGTAAAATGTTTTCAGAACTTAAATATGCAGCGGGAAATCCAGAAAGCGAATCTGCTTTACAAACATAAGGTTAAACATAAACTCATACAGACCTGTAGCACTAAACTCACTGCTTGTGAAACCAGTTGAGAGGTTAATAGGTAAGCAATAGTAAAAAAAAATTAATCAACACAGGAAGTTTGTCTTTCATTCACATTTCACCACTAATCTTAACTGTGATGCCAATACTAATGTCATCCTCAAAAAGGCCCAGCAGTGATGGAAACAGAGGAAACGCTGTCTTTCACAGGCGCTCATGACTTATATCGTCTCTGCCGACATTGAATCCATCCTGTGCTCATCTATCGCAGTTTGGTTTGAGGCCTCGTAACAAGACAAACACACCAGGGATTGTTAAATCTCAAGAAACGATCACGGAGACTTCTACTATTAAAGATTCATCCACTCAGGCAACTGTTTCTTCCAAATAACAGATTATTTAAACAAACACCACCAGACACAGGAACAGCTTCTTCCCCTCCTCCAGCCTGAGTCTGCAGAGAGTTCCTGTGCTGTGGAAGACATCATGCCTTGTCCCTGTAGCTAAGAAGCAAGGTCCCAATGGCCCCCAGGAATACAGGCCCGTGGCACTGACTTCTCATGCCATGAAGACTCTAGAAAGAGTCATTCTTGATCAGCTCAGACCCATGGTCAGACCACATCTAGATCCCCTTCAGTTCGTGCACCAGTCCTGCATCGATGCCATCATATTCCTGCTCAACTGCATCTACATCCACCTGAACATGTGCTCACATTTTCTTTTATCTGTTGACTTGGCTCATTCAGCATTAAACGGAACAGCGCACTGCAAAGACATTTGGTCATGAGATGGTTAAGGTTAGGAGTAAAACCACTTGAACTGCGATTAACAGCCTGTCTGACCGCAACAAAAGCCAGAACGATTAAGGTTTGAATTTAAAGAGAATGTGGTGATGAAAGTGTCAGTGTTCTCTCTTACGTTGACTGTGATCTTCTTTTGTCTGAGTCTTGTGTTATTGTTATGATGTCAACAATTGCCACATGGGGGGCAATAAAGTTGTTATTGGTTGATTAATTGATTGATATGAGATGAATAACCATAATAAAACAATGGCATGATGCCTGAATCATTTGTCATGTGTGCAGAAAACACAGTTCCCCTATAAAGATGATGGAAGGAGGAGATACTGAGTTTGAAGTCTTCTGTCTGATGCTAAAAATAAATTAGGAAAACAAAGATTTTTTCTTCCCTGTGGCACTTGCCGGACTTTGTTATATCCTGGTTACAGTCCTTAGTTTTTACTTTCACTTTGTCCATGTTGTGCTGCAGATCTTCCTCCATTTGAAGATTGGGTATGTGACAGTTAGTTTATTGTTTCTATGAGAATTCACAGTTTACTTGAGAGATGGAATTAAAATAGGAACACAGAGATATTTTCAGTAGTGAGTAGCTCACGTGACACAGGCTTGTTAAAACAAATGGATCTTATTGTGAAAGGGTCTCTGATAAATCTATTATAAATGTAATTGTAACAACATGATGTCTGATGGTCTGGAGTGAGCTGTGAGCTGAGGTGAACGTTTCCCTGACACCACAGTAGAGAGATTAGTCCATTGTTAGGATGGCTTAGGTCCTTCACTATCTCTCCGACCCTGGTTCAGCACCATTTGTTGCAGACTGACAGGTATAGTGTTGACAATCTTCTCACAATTACTCTGTTTTCACCTTCAAACTACTTCTCATTTGTCACTTGTCTGCATCAGGATGCAGCAGCAGAGACCAGGCTCTCCTGGACGCAGCCGGGTCTCTTTGAAGAGTGACTGGTCTATGGGTATTCCTCCTGACTTTAAAGCTGAACAACCTGTTGATGGAAGGTGAGAATTTCTGAACAGATCATTGTTAATATTTGATTTTACTGAATCGGATTTTCAATTTTTACAGTAACCGAAAGTTGGGGCAATTTCAAGGGCCGAAGATTAAGAGGTTCCTTGTTAGTTACAGGACAACATTCTTTAACAAATGTGCTTTTATTTAAAGCACGTTATTATGCACAAGGGTCATTCAATGTGCTTTACAAAGATAAAAATATCAGTTAAAAGAGAGAAAGAATAAAACATTAAAACAAAGCTGGGCCTCAGTTTAACCAAAAACTTATGGAAAATAAAATTGTTTTTAGTTTCTTTTTAAAAGTAGCTACTGATGGAGCAGACCTGATCTCTAAGGGGAGCCAGTTTCAGCAGTTGGCCGCATAACGACTAAAGGCCATTTCACCCTGCTTTGTTACAGCTCTGGGCTCCACGAGATAACCCGCCCTTGCCGATCTAAGAGACCTTCCAGGCGATATTCTTCAAACATTGTAGCAAGATATTATGGGCCTAAATCATTTACTGACTTATACACACTGACACAATGAGTAGGACTTTAAACTCATTTCTGTAACTACTTGGGAGCCAGTAGGACTGAAGTAATGTGCTCTCTTCTTAGTTTTCATAAGAATTCTAGCAGCAGCATTTTGGATAAGTTGTAGCTGCCTGATGTTTTTTTGGGGAAGCCCAATGAATAAAGCACTGCAATAGTCAACTAGTCAAATAATCAACTTTGCAAGATATAAAAGAATGGATAAGTTTTTCGATCATCACTTGAAACAAAATCTCTAACCTTGTCTATGTTTTGGAGATGCCAGAATGCTGTTTTAGTTATAGATTTAATGTGATAACTAAAAGAAAGATCCTCATCCATGATTACACCAAGGTTTTTGGCCTGGGTTGTGATCTTAATATGTCTGGATTCCAGGTAGGCACCAAGTTGCAACCTTCCTTCTTTATTCCCAAACAGATTAATCTCTGTCTTACCTTTATTTTTAACTGAAGGAAATTATGTTGCATCCAGTCATTTACTTTTTCAAGGCATAAACACAGCAAGTCTATAGAACTAGAATCATTTGGTGAGAGAGCTAAATAGATCTGAGTGTCTGCATAGCTATGATAGCCAACTTTGTATTGTTGAAATATTTTAAAGAGGAAGCATATATAAATTAAACAAAAGGGGCCCGAAGATGGATCCTTAACGAACTCCATACCGCATTGCATTTTTTTTTTGTGTCAATAGAGACAAAATATTCCCTGTCTACCAGGTAAGTTGTAAACCATCTAAACACTGTTCCAGAAAATCAAACCCAATTTTCATATCTATCTAGCAGTAATTTATGGTCTACAGTGTCAAATGCTGCGCTGACATCCTTTTGCTGACATTTAGCAAAAGGAAATTTACCACTTTGGTAACTACAGTTTGGGTGGAATGAAAGGACTTCAAAGCAGTCTAGAAAGGTTAAAAAAGATTGCTTGAGATTTGTGAGTTGATAGCTGTTTAACTACAAACATTTCCAGAATTTTGGAGAAGAACTGGATGATAATTATTCAGTGACTCTGGATCAAGGTGTATTACCACAGCAGCTTTAAAGCTTGTGGGAACAATGCCAGTTGTGAAGTAATAAATTAACAATAAGATAAGATAAACCTCTAGTCCCATAAGTGGGAAATTTGCATTGTTACGGCAGTACAAGGATAAGAGCAGCAGAGAAGTACACATACTATAAGAATTATATATTTTTTAGAAAGATTGGGAAAAATAAAAATCAAATAAAAATATTGCACAGAAACATATTGCACAGAGGCACACAGAGAATACTGCACTTGTCAGTCCTTGGTGTTTGAATGTGTGTGAGTATGTGTGTGTGTGGTCAGCTGCAAGATGTTGGTTGTACAGTCTGACAGCAGTTGGAAGGAAAGACCTTCTGAATCTCTCAGAAGTCTACTGCCAGCTCCTTGGTTTTTCCTGTGTTAATATGAAGGTCGTTCTTGTGGCACCAGTCCACAAAGTCTCGGTCTGTTCACTGTATTCCCCTTCGTCCCCTTCAGTGATGAGGCCAACTATAGCAGAGTCGTCAGAAAACTTCTGCAGGAAGCAGTTGGTGGAGTTGCAATATTCAGCATGTTTGGTCCTAAGAGTGCCAAAAAACTTTGTAAAGTGTAGCTGGTAGATGATCAAGGGGTGCATGTTGTAGGTATAGATTATATCACCAGCTTAGATGGTGATCTGAATGATACAGGCTGAAATTTCATTGAAACAGTGCCTACTGTCAGGTGTTTAGAGACACTCAAAGTGGGGAAAGAACTAGTGTCATCGGTTGCCTACTTCCTCACTTCATCAATGAAGGAATTTAAACTCATCAGTCACATTTGATAAATTGTTTCATAATTGAGTTAACAGTGAACTTTAATTTAATATTTTGTCCACAGAGTTCAGCAGGAGAGTTCAGAAGTTCACAGTGGTCAGTCCCCCCTGCAGCACCAACCAGACCTGGACTCTGTATTTATGGTCTGTACATGTACAATTAAATTTTTAGGTCCATTCTGCTCTGTTCAGACCAGCAGGTCTACAGACTGACAGACAAATCACATGTTGTCTTCTACCAGTTTAAATTAAATGTTCCATTATCTTTCTGTTCCAGCTGCTGGAGGAGAACATTTATGCATTTGTGAAGAACCAGCTGAAGAAGATCCAGAGGGTCCTGAGCCCAAGTTACCCACAATGCTTAGAGAGTCAGAGGGAGGATGAGGAGGTGTTGGATGGTGAGGATGAAGATCAAAGGAGGAGCAGCAGAGAGGCATTTGTGAAGATCACCCTGAACTTCCTGAGGAGAATGAAGCAGGAGGAGCTGGCTGA
>JAUYWH010000003.1:424486-470911 GCA_034779795.1 Ctenopoma multispine
AGTGTCATTAACGCTGACTTTGGAGTGGCGCCCCACCCAAGTTGCTGACGAGCAATTGGGACAGCTCGGAGTTACGATCCGTGGAAGTTCAAGTCCCCAGAATCTCGTATAAAAGGTAATTAAAAGTTAAAAAAGGTTTTACAAGGGTAACACAAAAATGTTGTGTTAAAAACTGCAGTATAAAATTTAAAAAACAAAAAAAAAAGGTGCACTGTGTGAATGTGAGAGTGTAGGGAAATCTCGCAACTCTGTCAAAACACAATATGTGTTACAAGGGAGCGGCGCTCTGCCTTATGCATACAGCCTCTCTGGGAGAAGCAAGAAATTAGAGCAATTTCTGCTGAGGGAAAGCTTTTTGGTGGTAACCTTACAGTGTCAACAAGCTGGGAAGCCTTCGTTCAGCAGAGAGAGAGAGTGAACGGAGGAGCTCTCCTATGACGACTCTGGTGGGTGAAAAGGGTAAGTATACACACACAAACATATAAATTAGACTTTGGCACCCTCTGGTGGCCGATTAAAATTGTTACAAGTTTGGCTTCTTTGGCTCCCTCTGGCGGCCAACAAAATAACTGGCTTTATTTTTTAAGATTCAGATTCAACTTTATTGTCATTACACATGTACAAGTACAGGGCAACGAAATGCAGTTTAGGTCTAACCAGAAGTGCAATAAGCAGCAAGTGCAGGATAAGGTACACGGTATAAGTTATGTTACATGTACAGTAGTATGAGAAATAATATACAGTATTAACTATAATCAGTGTATTTTACAAATGTGTCTGTCTAGTAGATATATACAATTACAAGTGGGTATGAACAGTGTGAACATATACATATATATGTGTGTGTATATACGTATGTATATATATATATATATATATATATATATATATATATATATACGTATATACACACCTTATATACTTTATACTATAATATTTATGTGTCCTATTTCCGATTTATTGGAATTAAATTGCATAAAATTCCATTTTATATCATCCGTGCATTTCTGTAGGGAACTCAGTCCGCTATGGTCCATAGACATAGGAAGGTACAACTGAGTATCATCTGCATAGCAATGACTGAAGCACAAACCACAAATAAGCAGCTTTTGTGACTCATTCTGTGCTACTGAAATACTGGATTTAAAGAATGGAAATGATGCAGAATATGTCATCATAATGTGCACAGACATATGTTGACATGTTTAATGATTTGGGAAACAGGCTGACATATTTGGCTTTAATATTTCTTAATTGTATTGATTTAATGTAAATGTACCTATTTTTGTATTTGTCTTTTTTTTAATTTGTCTTCTTTAACAGCTTGTTCAGTGGGTTACCTGGTTAGACAAACCTGTTTCCAGGTGAACACAGACATTCATTCAGCAACAAGCAGCTTTCAGTCCATGATCCCTGTTTTTCAGCCTGGAACACACCAGGCTGTGTGGAAGGTAGAAGGAGTGAAAAGGTAAGTAGTGAGGTGTGAGTCGGTGTAATTACAGTAAATCTGTGTTACGCGTGTTAAAGTTGTTCACTTAGTGGTCGGAGATAAAGGATCATAATATAAAATGAAGTAAGTGCACTGAACTTTGTGACATTACACTGGGTTTGTGTTGCCCTGATTATTACTGGAGACGATGCTCGAATTAATTCAATGTCTATAATTGTTTTATGTTAACTACTAATGTGTGTTGCTTTCTAACATTAACTGAGTTTAGGTATCGGTCTGAAAGTGAACCTCCTGTATTACAACTTAGTTTTTAATCGCTTTGATACGATATGTAGGCCGTATTTATAAGAATCTGCTGCGGACACTGACAATATAAAATAATCCCGGTTCTCTGTAAGTGAACTGGTAAATATAATTAAACTCTTCTTAAACATCCGTATTTGTAATGGGGATCTGTGTGGTTACGAGGTTAGCCGTCTGAGAGCTAGCTAACTTTAACATGTTTGTAACCAGTGCCAAGTGTAGTTTGTTGTTTTGTTTCTTTGCCCAACATAAATACCATTCACTCAATGTGTATGAACTCGTCCCGGATTATCGGTAAAGCATTTTTGTTGTAAACGTATTAAAGTTTTGAGGTAGCTAGCTGGCTAACGGCTAACGCAGGGAGTTGAAGTTACCGGAAGTGACGCGGCTGTGTTCCGTTTAGTGGGCGGGGCGTGTGAGCGGAGAGGAATGTAAACACCTAGCATGCTCGTTCCGCCGCCGCCGTCACCGCAGCTAACACACAGCCGTTCCTGGTGTCGGTAAGCAGCATCTTATCAAACCCACTGTTTGTTCAGAGGGGAGAGCGGAGCTCGGTGCCGTATTTCGGGTGGACTTGGTGTGTTTGTGGAACAGCCGTTAACTTGTCTGAGTTAGCGCGCATGGAGAGCTAGCGTCAGGGTCAGGCTAGCTTCAGGGAGTTGTTGTGCTGGAGCAGAAAGCTGCTTAAAGCTGAGCCGTCAGCTGCATGGAGGTGTTTCTGTCAGGTTTCTGCTGAGCTGAGGGTCGTTGTGAAGGACTAGAGTCTGGATAACAGCGCCAGCAGCGAGTACAGACAAGTTTTACTGTGAATTAAGCTGTGGTCTGACTCAGCAGCCTTATGGGAAGCTTAAGCAGTTGTTTGTGTGACTAATGTCCTCAGTGACTGATCTCTGAGCTGTTTACTGACACACACTGCTCCTCAGTCCGTACTTACACCCACATGTTCACACTTTGATTCCCTGTGTTAACACGTAACGTTAAACTTACACAGGGTGTGTGTGTCACTGGACAGATCATCTCTGTGAAGTTACTGCTCATATTTCTTATTTCACAAACAGAGAGACAATAAAATACTTCACATGGATACAACTACACTCACAACAAGCACAGGCAGACTCAGAGATCAGAAAGATTTGAACTACAGACTCTGATGATCCAGTGTGGCGACACAGTCTTTGTCATAACTTTTTGTCTCTTTGTGGTTGTTTTGTGTATCTTTGTAGTCTTCTAACAGTCACTGTATTATCAGGAATAGTGATTATGTACAGCTAGAATATACTGACAACGATATGAGATACGTGTACACACTTTGTTAGTTTCTGTCTTTATTCCACCATGAAACTGTTGCTGAACTTTCTGCTAGAACTGATCTGATTCTTGGTTCCAGCTTCCTGAATGTGAGATTTTTAAAACAGGTTATTTTACTGTATTCACTCTAAACTGAAAATCTGCTATCTGGGCTTTGGAAGAGTTATTTCACCTGTGGGGGTTAATCAAGAAGAGAATCTGCAGATTAAATGATGACAGTTATTGTTAGATATCTGTAGATACTGTTTAGTCTTAGCTTAAGATTTATATGTTGTAATTTATTCTCGTTCTCATTTTGGTCCTCAGGTCTGACAGGACCTCGCCTCACAGCAGACAAACCAAGTAATCCTCCTGAAGACTTTATCTGCTTTTTAATATCTGTCTAATTAATGATGAGAGGTTTGAACAGTGCTGGAAACTGTCTCAGATAAAAAGGTGTGTTTGTTTTGTGGAACCCTGACACATTTCCTCTGTGGACATGTTGGAGCTTCAGCTGCTGTTTAGGAGGTTTTGACTGAAGCAAACGTCGACTTGAGTTTGTCTGACGTCTCCCTCATTTTGCTGATTTTATTTTCCAACACTTTTGTTTTTCTGTGTATAAAGATCAAGTGTTTGTTGCCTTGTTGAGTCTACGTCTATCGTTCGGCCGATGATGGCGGCGTCCAGCTCGGAGCTGACAGCAGCAGCAGACGTGCTGATCGAGCACAGCAAAGAGGAACCGACCTTTAGCACAGAAAATTCCAAAGAACTCATTGTAACCACAGCAACGGAGGGGATGGAGGTCCAAAGCGGCAACAGTGATGGTCTTCATCACACCAAAGTGCAGAAAGAGGCGGAGTCCACATCACCAGAAGTGTCGCCTGAAAACGGTACGCCAACCACCACAGAAGAAGAATCAGTGTCAGGTCTGCTTAGACACATGAAGACTGAAAAAGGACAGGATGGAGACCCGGGTAAGAGCCTAGACCAAGTTCTGAGAGAAGTTTTAGAAAAGGAAAAAAAATATATAAATTTTATTTTTAAAAGGACTAGTTTGAGATTTTTAAAGTGGGTCTTGAAACAGCACCAGTGTGACCACTTGTTTGTGTGAATATAACTTTAATGCTTCCTCCTCATCATACTGAGCCTGAAGATCTTCACCTGAAATTTGACCAAGTTACAACAAACACGGCATAATTAGATTATTGTCTTGTACTGTTAGCACTTGGACCTTGACAATAATGTAAATGAAACCATGTGTGTTATCATTCTGAGGTCTGAAGGGTCACAGACAAAATTAATCTGTGTTTTTATGTTTTCTGAACCTCTTACATTTAACGTCTTGGTCTAAACTTTTATCTGTTAGATAAATTAAGTAAAAGTTTCAATATTTAGTCAGTTAAAGTACCTAAAATTATACTGCAATTACTACTGCAGTACTGGAGTAAATGTACTTAGTGTTTACTGTAGAGGTGGTTTGTCAGAAAGTAGCAGCTGGTTCAGATTCAGGAAGCTGACACTCGGTCAGGAGACATCTTGAATCAGCCATTGTTGTACTGGGACGGGATTTGGCTTCAGGCCCATAAGGACAAAGTTTGAGAAAAAGGCAGAAACTGAGTCGAAACAACAAGATCAGATCAACAACATCAAGAGGTTTACTGCTCTGTAGTTCCTCAGGATATCACAGATCTCTGGGTTCTGTCTGTGCTACAGGTCTGGATCTGGACCTGGAGGAAAGCTCATCTTTAGCCGGTGGCTCAGAGGACCAGCAGGAGTCCTCAGACTCTGCGTCCTTCTCCATCCCCAGCCTGGAGCTGTCAGATGGGGTCACAGCCACAGGAAACTCCCTGGACGTGGACGATGGCTTGTCCTCGTCCTACTCTGCTCTGGCTGCAGAGGGACGGTCTCCGTCCACCGAGGTCCCCAGTCTGAGGGACGACGAGAAGCTGGAGGCAGCAGGTGAGACATTCTGGCCGCTTTAAGTCTCTCAGCTCAGAGAGTCCTTGATTATTGTGAGTTATATGCATCCATCAAAAAATGGATCCAAAATGTTTTGGATCCATTTTTTTTAATTCCCAGAAGAATCAGCAGGTAAATGAATAATGAAAATAGTTGATTAACTTGTGGCTGCACACGCTCAGTGTATGTGTGTTTGTCTTGCAGCAGCAGGTTTCAGCTCAAACACGATCTTACAGCGTTTGACTCGCTGGTTCTGTTTATCTTCAGGAAGTTTGATCAGACAGGAGGAAGTGGGTGAAGCTGTTAAAGTGCTGACCTTTTATCAGACCCATCAGTGATATGAGCAGAGAAGCAGTCGGAGCTGGTTAAGACTGAACATGACACTAAAAACTGCCTGAGAGAGCTGATTTGATATAAATTACTTTACCAGTACTTAAAATGATGTTTGTTTCATGTAAAATAATGAAGCTGAAATTACTTGAGTGTTGCTCAGACAACAGCCTCTTCCTTCGCTGCAGCACAGTCGGACACTATTTCCTGGGTTGTAGATCATTGATTTGTTGATTGACAGAGACACAGACTCAGTCATTCCTCCCGTCCACCAGGTGGCGCTGTTCCTGCAGCCGCTGCTCCTCCTGCTGCCTCCACCTCCTCGGCCGCTGCGGCCCCTGAGCCCGGTCCGTCCATGCCAGCGTATTACCTGGTGAAGTGGATCACGTGGAAGGAGAAGAAGACCCCCATCATCACTCAGAGTGAGAACGGACCCTGCCCCCTGCTGGCCATCATGAACACACTGTTTCTGCGCTGGAAGGTAAAACACACGTGGTGATGAATAATACATTAAACACCAGTGGGTAGTTGATCAGATGGTTCTGTGGTGTTCCTGGAACAAGCAGCGAGTGAATCAGACCATAACGAGGATTTTCACTGTGTGTACTGTCCTGACTCAGACACACTTCATGTGTTATCACCTCAGTAAACAACGTGCATCACGCTTCTCTTCTGTTGCAGAAACATGTCGATGAATTCTACAGTACATGTAACGATCCGTTTGTGTTTGGTGTGAACTTAACACGTTCATTATTTCAGTATCATCATCATACGCTGACTGTATTTCAGGTTTTAAGGGATTGTTGCAGCTGCAATGATTTCAGTAAAAAACACATGGTTTGGGGCGTCTGTGGATCAGGAGGTAAAGTGATCGTCCACCAGTTGTGGGGTTGGTGGTTCGATTCCTGGCTCCTGCTGTCAGATCCACAGTTGACATCACACGCTGATGTGACATCCTTACAGCTGTCCACAGTCGATTTGGGTGAACTGGCCCTTTAATTCTGCTGCACTAATGTTTCTCACTGTTGGTTGTTGTGTAGTTCTTTGTAGTAACTGTGCGTATTTGTGTGTTTTCAGGCCAAACTTCCTGCTCAGACTGAAGTTGTCACCACTGAGGACCTGATGGCTCATCTGGGTAAGATTACACACGAGCTTTCAGCCAATCAGCTGCTCCGTTTTATCGATGCTCAGATGTTATTGGCTGATGTTGATCATATGAGCTCAGATTTAAAAGTATAAAAGACAAAGTGAAGCAGTGATACTGACGTGTGTGTGTGCGTGTGTGTGCGTGTGTGGTGTAGGTGAGTGTGTGTTATCTGTCACACCCAGAGAAAAAGCTGATGGGATGGAGCTCAACTTCCAACAGGTACAAACAGAAAACCTCCCCCCCCACACACACACTATCACAGGAAGTCAGTGACTTTCAAAATAAAGCTTAGGTTGGAAATCTAAAACATGTTGTGTGTGTGATTCATCAGGAATTGTTTTGTCGTGTTGTCTTACTCTCTGAGAGAACACGCCTACACACACACATGTCGTTCTCTGCAGAGCTTTTAATAACATCACTGACCCTGAATCAGGGAGCTTGAGTTTGGTTCGTGTCGACCTTGTTGAACGTCCTCAGATGTGCTGTGTTTTCAGAACATGAGCGACGCTATGGCCGTGCTCCCCAAGCTGTCCACGGGCCTGGACGTTAACGTACGTTTCACTGGAGTCACAGACTTTGAATACACCCCCGAGTGCATCGTGTTCGACCTGCTGGACATCCCGCTGTACCACGGTTGGCTCGTCGACCCACAGGTACCACGTTAGTGCTGCGGTTTGCATATCTTTAGTGAAATATTTGAAACAACCTGTAATTTATTAATATTCAGTGTGAATTATTTTTGACATTATGGGATTGAAACGTGGTCGAACTTGCTGAAGACACTCTGACCTACAACTTATTCTATTACCTGATGAAAGTCTGCAGCTTCTTCACATCTGTTTCTCACCTTAAATCACGAGGGCGACTTGAAGTTGGTCCCAGTTTAAAAAGCACATTTAAGCTCGTCGTGGTGAAAATAACCACCTTTACAGATCGACAGTTTGTCAGTGAGCAGAGAAGAAGACGGTTCAGAATGAGAAAGTTCAAATGACTGAAGAGACGATTAACCACGTTAACGTTTGTGAAGTTTACTGTGATTCACTGTGACCGACACATTTAGGCAGACGTGATGGAAAATATCCCGTCGATCATCAGATGTTTTAGTTCTGTGAAGTTCATCTTGAATCTTTTTGTCTGTGGGTCAGAGTCCAGAGATGGTGGCTGCTGTGGGGAAACTGAGCTACAACCAGCTGGTGGAGAAAATCATTGACTACAAACACTCTGCAGACAGCAGCCGAGTCAGTGAAGGTAACACACACACACACAGACACACACAGACAAACACACACACACACACACACAGACACACACACACACACACACACAGACAAACACACACACACACACACACACACAGAGACACACACACACACACAGACACACACAGACACACACACACAGACACACACACACACACAGAGACACACACACACACAGACACACACACAGAGACACACACACACACACACACACAGAGAACAAACTGTCAAACTCTGTTCTTAACTCTACAACCAGACGTCCACCTGTGACTGTATAACGTTACTGATTTACTGGTTTCAGTAAATCTATTGTTTCAGTTTGAGATTCACAGATCTGCAGTTTAGAATTACAGGGCTGTGAAAAAGTATTTCTCCCTTTTTATCGTTTAGCATATGTGTGACTTAAATGATGGAACTGAGACAAAGAACCAGGACCAGTTTTTCATAGCACTGTATCTTCAATAAGGTGACGTAAATAATCTCTGGGCTTCTCTGTAATGACAACAACATAAAGCAGAACAAAGTCAGATAATGACCTTTATCTATTCAGCTGAATAATTTCACTACGGTACAGTCAGCTCTGTCCCTCACCGGTGTCTCCTGTCCGCTTGGTGTGTGCGTGCAGGTCTGGTGGCGGAACAGTTCTTGGAGTCAACGGCGACTCAGCTGTCGTATCACGGTCTGTGTGAACTCAACACGACGGCCACAGAGGGAGAGATCTCCGTGTTCTTCAGGAACAACCACTTCAGCACCATGATCAAACACAAGGTGGAAACACACACGGACATGATGCCTTGTCTAACTGCCCCACCCTAATGCCCCGTCTAACCCCGCCTCTCACCCCCCCCTCTCAGGGCCACCTGTACCTGCTGGTGACAGATCAGGGTTTCCTGCAGGAGGAGGGTTTGGTCTGGGAGTCTCTTCATAACGTCGAGGGCGACGGAAACTTCTGTGACTCGGATTTCAGGCTGTGTCATCCTCCTCAGAGAGCTCCGCCCACCTCCACCCTGCCCCCCTCCGCCCAGGAGCAGCAGAGACAGATCGACCAGGTGAGGCAGACAGACCAGGTGAAACAGACCGATTAACTGAATAACGAATCACTGATTGATGCTGTGGTCCGGATCAGGACTACCTGGTGGCGGTGTCCCTGCAGCAGCAGCAGGGTGGGACCCCGGGGCCCCTCAGTGACCTGGAGTTGGCCCGACAGCTCCAGCAGGAGGAGTACCAGCAACAGCAGCAACAACAGCAGCAACAGGGATCACTGCAGCCAACACAACAGGTACCAGACAGAAACCAGAGTCCACACGTTACTTGTGACCAGATTAGCTGATCACAGACCTGACACACTGACCAACAGCAGCTCGATGTGTTTCTGATGGAGCCACACACACACGCTGCCTCCTCAGGAGGTAACGACAGTGTCAGCGTGGCCTCTGCAGGTTTGTTGTTCTGACCGTCGAACACCTGCTGAAGCTGTTTAACAAGTTCTGTCCTCTGACATTCAAAAAAGAATCAAATCATTTAGATAAAGACTGAAATATAAAAACAGCAGCTTGTTCCTTTAAGGCTCCGTCTGTAACAGTGACTCATGATGTTTGTTTGCAGGTCAGAGGTCAGGGGTCACAGACAGGCAGGAGACGAGACAAGGACTCAGACTGTGTTCTTCTATAGACTCTTCTTCTTCTTCATCATCGTCATCATCAGCTCGATGCCAAAACCCCAGTGATTTGTCCGACAGGTGACGGGTGTGATTCCAGCATCTGGAGAGGCTGTAAGACTGTGGAGTAGAGGGGAACCGTGGCGAGTTAGCTGTGAACAGATGTATTAAATGTAAAGAACAGTGTTTGCTAAGGCCTTATAGATCAGTTCTAAACCGTTAATGCTGCCGCGTGGGAAACGTGTCAGAGCTTCTGTTTCCTTTTGTTTTATATTTTTATAAACACACACATGGAGAAAGTTTGATAAATGTTTCCACTTTTCTTTCAACAGATCATTTATAGAGAATCAGGTCATTTTAATGAGTTAAATGTTTTCAATCTGCAGTTTTATTTAATGGTTAAAATCAATATAAAACTTTCTATGAAGTCAAAGTTATAAATGTTAATCATTGTTTTAATTAAAAATCAGTAGTTTTAGATGTTTGGATGAACTCAAGTGATCAGTTATTAATGGTTCATAACTGATCTTTAAAGCTTTAAATGATTTATTAACTATTAATAAATTAATTAGTCACAACCTGTTGAAGGAAAACTGGTGGAAAATACGCAAATTTAATCTGTAATCTGTGTTTTACTCACTTGAATGACGGTGAATCTACTTCACTGCAGATAAACTTTAAAACAGGACAGGAACAAAATTCAGTACAAAACATCAAACCAGAAAAAAAGATAAGAAAATGTTAAATCAGATTTTTGTTGAATAAAATCATCAGTTCAAAATGTTCATCCAGTTTATTTATGATTATTTGGATTTAAAGCATCTTAAGCTGATTGGTTAGAAGGTCAAGCTTCTCTCAAAAACTTTTATCAGTAAATATCTTTGTACTGTCGGTTTCTGTGCACAGTGAGAAACTTACTGGTATCAATGGGTTCCGTACATTCTAAATGTGCTGCAGAAAGAGGTCGGAGGACAAAGTGTTGTCACATGATCTGGTTTGATGTTCAAGCATTTAGTCCTGGTTTGAGGTTTTTCCTGTTACATCTGAAGTGAATCAAAAACAGAAACTACAGTGATGTGACGTCTTAATCTGAGTAATTAAAGTGTTCTTTAATCACAGACACGTGACGAACGCTGAGCACTCTGTGTTTCCGACATTTTCTGTTTTTAAATCTTTTTCTTCTTTGGTCGACCTGCTGACAGCTCAGCTTCAGTCTGTCTGATCGCTGCCATGTTTTATTTGTCATGATGTTAAATTGTCAGTAAAAACTAAATCTCAACGAAGCGGCCTCTCGACTCGTTCACGTGTTGTTGTCTTTGGTTCTCTGTTTTGATGATAAACTCCTGGTTTCATAAATGTCTGACACCACATTTCCCACTTTCCTCACGAGATGGTTCAATGAACTTTTAACTTGTATTTTTTAACATGGACAGTTCTTAATACTGTAACGTTTTTAATATTACACAGTAAAATAACTTAATGTCTTTATATTTTAACAGTTTCTAGATTTAAATGTATTTCAAGTTCTTGACTTGAATTCATTATTTATTCTGTAAACATAAAGTCAATTTGAACGACCTCAGTTTCTTCACGATTAATTAACTAAAATATTTAAAATAATTACTCAAAATTAAGTAAAACTGACAAAGAAACACTTTACTTTGCAGACGCTTTTATCCAAAGCAATTTACAAGGAGCTAGCGCTTGCTCAAGGTCACACACAGTATGGGGGCTGGGATTCGATCCTGTCACCTTCTACATCCCAGTCTAATGCTCCCAGTGAGCTACCAATTAAACTACGATTATTAAATAAATGGTTAAATAAAACAGAGTTTTATTAAAGTTAAAGTTAAGCAGATTAAATCCTGACCATTTGGAAGCTGAGAAGATTCAGGTTTATTGATGAGTTGCAGTTTAACAAGAACATGTGACGTGTGATGGTTGGTTTGGTTCTGTACATGATTGAGAACTGCAGCAGACACACAACCAGCAGCAGCTCTGCTTCTTTTATACACGGATTAAATTCAGAGAACATTAACGGGATAAAGTCAAAGTTGACAGATTTACATTCGGTGTCAGGACGAGGCGACGAGGACACGGAGGCTGGAGCTGAAGGAGATGTAAAGATAAAGACAACTTTGGCAGCGTTTCTTTATCTAAGCTAAGGTGCTTTAGGCAAATTTGTGATATTGGGCTGTAAAAAAAGACGAACAAATCCTCTAAGTTCTTAACTAGTCGAAACTGCAGTTTAAATTTTTGTAAAATTTTCGACGTACAAGCGAATGAAAGAATTTTGTAGTTTATCATTACATTGCAATCAGCTTCGCCTCCTTCTGCTCCCAGCCTTGTTATGAGATGATAAAAAAAAAACCCTTCCAGACATTACTGAAATCTGAAGCTTCTTTCTGTCCAGAAGTTTTCTTTGCACAGTCAAAAATTAAGTTTTTATTTTGCTTTTCCATCGAAATCGAGACAACTACACGTAGCTGAGCTTGATTTCCATAGAAACTCAAGGTGCTTCAAATCAAAAATGGAGAATCCCCTGTGTTGAGTTAAATGTTTAGTATCAACTAAAAACAACAAATTCTTTACAATTAACAGATGTTCTCATTCAGGAAAAATGCACTTAAATAGTTTTTCACATTGAAGTTGTTTAGGGCTGATGAACGAAGGAAGAAGGCAATGAAAGGTTTTTAGTTGCAGGGACGAGTTTCAGCAGGCTGCAGTGTTGTCATCTCCACACCAGACTTCAGCTTTTTACTGTGAATTGATTTGTCTTGAGTTTGACAGTTAATAAGAGAAAACAAAGAAATGTGGACAAGACTATTTTAAGAGCTATTTAGAAGAGTCAATTCATCTTTTGTCAGTAACCAGATTAGAGACTATCAAGACTACCAAGTAGAGACTATGTTTTTCTAGTTTTTGACTGATGGGGGAGAGGACGACACTGAATTATTGGAAACACGTCCCTAAAGCAGTCAAACAGAACAACTGATAAAAGCACTTCTGAGGTCCGAGGCCCGAACGCCTCTGACCATCCTGTTGCATTGATACGTTTGTACCTTCTGTACATCTCAAGGCATCTGTTTTTTTTCCACAGGGAAACTGACTCAGTTCATTTACATACATACATATTCACAAGTTAAAAAAGGAAAGAAAATCTGAATATTTGCTATTTCAGTTGCTTTTCTGGTAAACTTTAGTCACAGCGCGGTGGCATTAGAGTCGCAGGCTAACGGTTAGCAGAAGTTAACATGATGCTGCTTTTACAATAACATCTGTGCTTCTTCTGTAGTGGTTACAACAGAACAACCGTAAAGCTGTTAATTACACAACGGTAACACTAAACGTTTGGCTTTATTCCAGTGAACACTTTACAGCTAACGGGCTTTCCTGTTAGAGTTCAGGACACATTATGTACAAGAATAAAAAGATTTAAAAAAAAAAGTGAAACAGATCATTGTTAGCTTGCTAGCTGGCCTGTTTATCCAGTTCTAGTCATAGTGAGCTGGTTAATGCGACTAGCTGCTTGCTAACAAGCCTTTTACAGTTCAGGTTTGTTACTGCAGTCAGAAAGACCGTCTGGGTCCAGGACCAGCAGGTAGTTCCTGAACAGACTGTTTGATAAATGGCCTGAAAATTAGCCTGAAATGTAGGTTCATCAGTTAGCCTGTTAGCATAATCTTATATTTTTCTCTAGAGAGGGATAAATATTTAATCTCATTCAGTCGGAGGAGAAACGCTGCAGTACTTTTCTGTACAAATGACACAGTGGGATAAAGCCGCTGCAGAGTGTTAAGAGTTACAACATCGTCAATGTTTTAACGTACAGACAAGAAGCTTCTGGAAACATCTCGTCGATACTGACAACACGTTAAAAACAAAACAAAAAAATCATTCACATCTCCAGGAAGCTGATCATCAGGAAAAATAGACTAAGTTAGAGTTCGTCACAGGAATGTATCTCGTGTTGGTTAAATATGTTGGCAGACACGTAGCTAACACGTGTTTAGCTCAGCGTCACACACGCACACGTGTAGAGCTAATGGAACGAGGTCGATGCATAAATCCATTACTGTACAGTTTTAACATTGTTAACGTGTTGTAAACTGACAGAAACTCAACAAAACATCAGCTTTTCTTGTGAAATTTAGCTCTGGCCGTCCTGAACGTGAAACTACAGAAAAACAAACGTGCAGGTAACAACTAAACTGGTAAGTTGACATGATGAATTTTAATTTAATGTGTTTCCACCAGAAACAGTCAAATTTAGTTTAGTTATAAAATTCAGTTAAACTTTAAAACAAAAATTATTCGTGTAACCGTAACAGCGTGATAAGTTGTTTAGCTTTAGCATGTTAGCGCTCTTTCAATCAACTACTAAACATTATCTGGCCAATAATATTGATTATAATAATAATAATAATAGTAGTTGAGTAGATGGTGACCGTTTAGGCAGAAATTAGTGTGAAGAAGATTACACCAACTACATTTAACTAGATGATTAGTTTCCTGGCAGCTCAGTTAGCTCACGGTTAGCAAGTAGACGAGCTAATATGTAGAAAAACAGTGTTTGCAGATTCAGTCATTAATTTAAAATATTTCTTGTAGTAAAACAAAATGTGTTTTGGACTGATTGAAACTTGACATGTTTCTGAATATTAAACTTTGTTTTGGGCAGAAATTTAAAAACGGCTGCAATCAGCTTTTACTAATTAACTCAACAGTTAAAATCAACATGGTGTCAGACACCAACCTTCTCTCTAAACCGTTTCATCCAGAGGAGACAGAAAATCATCCCATGAGTTCACGTTCTGCTTTCTCTTCATTTAGTGTTTTGTTCTTTAACAAAGAAGCTCTTGGAAGCTCAACGTCCTGCTGCTGTTTGCTGTGTTGTAGGGTTCGACCGATAGTTTAAGCGTTTCTGAATTTTAACATCTAGTTACAATATGAAGTTTTACTTTGGTCCCTGTTGTGTAGTTTTGCTACCAGTTATTTCTTTATTTGCAGTTAAAGGTTTTCCTACAGAATAATAATCTGCAGAATTTGTGACTGAACTCACAGTTATGACTGGACACAGTATCTCATAATCATAGTTTTATCTTATATTAATAATCTGACAAATCTCATAATTTCCTGCATATTCATGTGGAATTTCTTTACATGAAAATTCCACAAGCATGTGCTGAATTATGAGATTGATGTTGTAATTGTTCATTGGTTTTATTTAACTTTTTTCTTATATTGTGAAAAATCTTGTAGTTGTGAGATATCAAGGACTGAAAGGTTTTATATTTTTAGTTAAATTTTACAAATATCTTCCTCCAGTATTTCAGCTTGTGCTTGAGTTCAGTGCAGTGAACGTTGGCGCATCTAAATCTGGATTTTACCAAATACAAAAAATATTAGTCAACTTCATTATCAAGTGACTGTTGTTTTAGTGACATCTAAAAGCTCTTTCATTGTTAAAATTCACTTTAATAATAACAATAACTAAAGGTCACTGTGTTAATAAAATTTACTAATGCTAATCACAACTTCCCAGAAACTGAAGTGTTGGCTCCAAATGTTTTTGTCTCACCAACAGCTGAAAATCCAGATTAAACTGTATAGTTTAAATTAGAGAATGACGTAAATTAATTAGTGATCGTTTCTGTCTGAACAAACATTAATAGTTTCAGCAGCAGTTTACCTTTAAAACCCTACAGAAGAAACGGCTTCACGTGTAGCGCTCAGTGCTTCCTCCTGTTCAGTTGAGTTTTTGCTGGTTCAGAGTAAAATCTAACACAAACAAGTTTTAGTTTTTGAGTAAGTTTGTCTCAGGCAGCAACACAATCACCAGAAATGAGTCTCTGCAGCCTGTGTAGTGACCTGGAAAACCTGGGACCAAACTGTGCATTTTAGCTGCAGAAGCCAGTCTTGGACCAAAGGGTCTGAGAACCATGATCCGCTGTCTGTCGATACCGTCCTTCCAGAAAAACCTGTTAGTGACTTCAGGAGACAGACATGATTTAAAAAAAAAAGAGAACAGTTCCGGCAGAAATCCAGTAAATCCCATTGTGGTCACGTTCAGGTTCTGGGTTTCCATCAGAAAAGAGGAAACTCTCCTTCACCTATTCCAGTGAAGCCTCGGTGGGAGCGGAGAGCCGGTAAAAGTGTTAACGTTAGAGTCTCTGGTCACATGATGCCGTTGGTGACGTACTGGAAGGAGTCGTAGAGTTTGGTGGTGATGGAGCGCATGGATCCATCCACCATCTGCTCCACCAGCAGCTGCAGCTGCTCCTCTGTCAGAGACATGTGGAAACGCTCCTTCAGGCCGCGGATGGTGCTTGAGCCGTGGAAACAGGGAAGGTGGGAACCTGGGAGAGAAAAAATTTTACACTCTTTGTTCAGCCTGGTTTTGGAGTGAAAGAAAAACTGATGGATGATCAGTAGTGCAGTGTGACATTGAATCTTAGATAGACTTCAGTGTCGGGGATGGTTCTGGCAAACGGATCCATTTAGGATCTGATTCCAAGGTGGTAAAACACCTTCATCACACTCCAGGACCAAATAAATCTCTTATTGCTTACCTACAGACTTTGATGAATCCAGGTAATTTACAAACTTGGAACCAGATTCAAAATGGACCTGGCTGTCAGAACCATCACTAGCATAACATAGATTTGTGAGTTACCTTGTTGCATGATCTCAACTATCTGCAGGACTTTCTCCATGTGCTTCCTAGCAGCGATCAGGCCCTGAAGCATCAGCATCTTATAATAGATGAACATGTCTCCGTCCAGACCCCCCATCACCTGAAAGAGTGCGACTGATGAGCTAGAAACACTAGCAGAGGCTGGTGTATGATCAGATTTCTGACTTTTAAATAAGACTCGGCTGCTGGAGCTGTTTCTGGTTCTTAGTGACTGAGACTTGACTCCAACTGAAGGATAGCTGTATCTGACCCAACATGACCAGAACCAGTTCCTACTGTTTTCTGTTCTGTCTACAATCAAGTTTTTGTTTGAAAAAAAACTCATAAAATTTATGAACGTCATGTTTGAGTTTTAGGTTTAATTAAAGTTAGAACACAGCTAGAAGAACCAGCCCCACAATCCAACATCTGTCCCCGAAACCAGCAAAGTGACTTTCAAATTTCCAGTTAACTCACATCGACGAACTCTGACGTTAGTTTGAAGGCGGATGTCTCGAATCCGAGATTTCGAGGAGAACTGGAGAGGATGAAACCAAAGTCGATGTGGATGATGTGGCCTTCAGAGTCCAGCAGGATGTTTCCATTATGTCTGCAAAGACAGGTACAGGATGTTGTTAGCCTGAGACTTGAGGCTGAGGTTTCTTAATTTTAAGTTCTAAATTCATTATCATTTCCATTATAAAATGATTTTTTACATTTAACTACAAATACAGTATGTGAAGAACTGAACTCTTCATTTCGGTTCTGCTCAGATGCTCTGACATTTTTCACCTGGGTCAAACTCTCCCATTGTGTAAAACCTACTCTCCACAGTCCAGTCCCACTGACCCAAATCAGTTTGGTGTCTTTCAAAGATGATGTGATTGGACAGTTTGGTTAAAAACCATCGGCGTATTTGTCTCACCTGTCTTTGACCTGCAGCAGGTAACAGATGAGACTGTATCCGGCGCAGCTCTGGACAAAGTTCCTCTGAGCGGTGAGGAAGGCCTCGGTGGTGAAGCTGCCATGTTCCTGCAGGAAGTAGTCGAGCAGAGACAGCTGACTCTGTTTACGCACCTGAGGGACATGAAATGGGCCAAATTAACCACCTGTTGGAATCTGAAAATAATTGTGTGCTGTGATGGTTGAATGAAAGACTGAAGAGGACTGTGTGCACATCAGTGTCCCGTGATTCTTAACATACCTGGTGCAGAGAGACAGCGTTGAGGACGGGTTCGATCATCCCGCTGTCTGAAGACATCACCAGGATCTTATAGGGTTTGATCCACAGAGGAACTCGCTCCTGCTGCCAGATGGACTGAGGACACAAACACACGTCACATTACCACAATAACACAAAGACACAAACACACCTTTACCTACATAAACTCACAAGCCTGAGACACAGGAAGACAGATCAAAATAAAAACAAATAACTTTGATAGAAGCATTCCGGTTGTTAACAGCAGGACAAACACTGGACACACATTTAAACAAACACATCTCCAGATAAACCCAGTACTGTAACTGTGGGTCCAGTCTGAGGCGTGTCAGTACCTGTAGCTGTCGGAGGACCTGATAGGCCAACAGCTCCTGTCTCAGGTCGTCTCCACACTTCACAATTACTGACAGTAACCTCCAGTTTGGGAGGTGACCGTACGGAGACGCTTCTCTGATCCGCCTGCAGGAGAAACACGAACACCAGTCAGGAGACAGACATCACTATTAGCGGCCAAACCGCTCAGTAAACAGGATGTAAACACAATGAAGTCCCAGATGAAGCAGAGCCTCCTCTCTGTCTGTTTTTACCTGACTTTCTCCTCCCACGGTTCTTTGAGGGCCACAGCTGACGGGTCCTCGGGGTCTCTCCTGAACGAGGTCGGAGTGTGAGCGAGGTTCTCAGACAGACGACGTCTGAAAAGCAGAGAGACAAACTGTGAGAGTCGCTCACGTGATGAAAGTGATGCTCGTGTCTTATGATCCCACAGTTCAGCTCTGTGAATTTCCCCTTGGGGAGATTAGGATCTATCTAAAGAATCGATCTGAACTGAAAGGATCTTTGTGAAGCAGCAGAGAGATGCAGACAAACAGATTTACATTCCAGCTCAATGTGGAATGGATTTTCTGTGAACGAACTAATACAGAACTAAATCTAAATCCTTCCTTTCATACTGTCAGAACCACCGGACTGGTTCTGAAGTGGTTTTCCTTATGTGACTTACCTGATGTCTCCGGCAGCGATAAACACCGGCTCTTTACTCTCCAGACTCGTGATGCTGTCGACTGAAAACTGACTGATGTTGTCGCTGCTGCTGGTCTGAGCCTCGGCCTGAAACACAAACAGAAGCGTGTTCTTGTTGGTCAGGAGGAAGCTGAACATTTAATCTGAACTTTACCTAATGTGCTTCACAAAATAAAAGCAGCCGAGTTTCGATTTCAGTAGTTATAATTGTGTGTTGGACGATGTGGGAAGTGAGTTCTGCAGGTGGACTGTAGAGGACAAACTGAGCCAAGACTGCTGTGTCAGGACTCAGAGCATCAGTAAACATCATTAACTGTAATACAACTGTCCTCAGGTGGTTTTTGTTGTGACTGGTTCTCTCACCTCCACCTGCAGCTGTCCGATGTCGTCCGTGGCCCACGCCTCATCGTCGTTGTCATAGTTCTGGACAGTTGAGAAACTTCCGGCTCTGTTCTCCGACGTCATCCCGTTAATGCTCGCTGCGATGACCCCGATACCACAATCCAGGTTCTCTGCAGAACGAGCCGAGCGGATCCTGGTCTCCGGGATCCGCATGGGAACAGGAGACGTTTCGAAGCTCTCACTCTCCAGAACCTCCACGTAGATTATATACGGAGCCTGAGGAGGAGGAGAACAAACATTTGTAAAAAAACTTCTCCTTTAAACCCACGTGACTTGAGTGTTTCACGTCTGTTCAGTCTGGCGTCACCTTGTCTTTGGAGTTCAGGACCACGGCCTGGGTGTGTGGGATCCTGCAGACGTGGTGCTGGTGTTCGGCCGTGGGCAGCCACACTCGGGCCGGCAGCTTGTGGTTGAGCAGCGACAGTTCTGAGATCAGCCGCTGGGTCTTCTGTTCTTTCGTCGGCAGCGTGGCCAAACGCTTCCCGATGCAGAACAGAGACTTGACAAACTCCCGCTGAGGACGGAGACGTTCCGGCTAAAAGTCACAGAGAACAGAGTGAGTTTCAAAAGGTCAGAACAGGGATGTGCTTAAACATAACGTCCTACACTGAATGATGTGTTTATCACAGTTCAGGTGTTTTTTGTTCTGGACTGAACTGAGCTTCATGTTTATCTGAGTTTGTGTTACAGTTTAAACAGTTGTCAGCGTCTTGAGAAATGTTCCTCCTCCTCAGTGAACAAAACTCCATCCACAAAATGAGCCGTTTAAGAGTCGTGTGATCTTTGTTTACGAGCACGTTCAGACATCACAGACTGAAAACCGCTTTGAGTTTTGTTTCTGCTGCAGCTCCTGAAAAACTGTTTCTCCTGTGAATTCCTTTCGTCACATGATTGAGCTGCTGCTTCACACACGTTTCAGCGTCATGTGGTTTGAATCCTCCTCCGCAGGCCTGAGGTTCAGCTGACACATGGAAACGTTTCAGGGGAGAAGATTAAAGATGTTGACACGACCCACATTCTGCAGAATGAACCCCCCCCCACAACACAAAAACCCCCAATCCAGCAGAGTCAGAGAAACAGAGACGATGATGAAGCTAAATCTGCTTCACTGGACGTAGTTAATCCTCAGACTTTATGGAGCAGACGCCTTGTTTGGATCCTGGTGGACTGATGTCAGCTCTTCACCTTCCAGCCAAGAATGTGATGATGATGTTTTTCTTCATCGTAAACAACAGTAAACTGATTTTTGGGGGGTTTCTGGGACTCTTAAGGACGTCTTTTTGACAAGCTAGAAACACTCCTTAGACAGTTAACAGAGTCTAAAGTAATTCATAAACAAAAAAACAGTCCACAAACAGTTAATGGATTTGTTGTTCAGCTCACTGAGTGTTAATATATTTCCTCTGTTGTTTTTGTCAGTATCTGCAGCCCGGCTGTAAACCAACACTCATACTCCTCACTGTAGCCATGGCAACCCTCCTCCTCCTCGACGAAGAGGAGTCAAATATCCGTGCAGCAGGTTTTTAATTTCACCTTCTTCTCTCTTTAAACTTCTCTGTCTGACCTGTCACCGTGTGTTTGGAGGAAGTTTCCACTGAGCTGTGTTTTTATGTAAATGAAGGATTATTCAGTCAGAGGAACTAAGAGACAAAGAGGAACTGAGGTTTAGCTCAGGCAGCATCTACTGAATGATTTAAATGTAACACTACACTCACAGTGTTTCAGTATCAGCCTGTAGATTAAGATGAGCAGACGCTGCACACATTTAGATATGAATCCAGAATCCAGTAGTTGGTGTTAGGAAATGTCCAGAACAAACAGACACAAAACCACTACAAAGACACAAAACTGACAACAAATGACTTACCAAAATGTTCTTACAGCCAGAGATATTCTCCTTTTAATGAGGAATTAAGTTTTAAATACAGAAACATTCAGATTCCCGACAGTCCATAAAGCAGCCTGAAGATTTTTGTAACTGTGGATTCTCCAGTGTATTTATTGAATCATCCCAGTACTTCAGTCTCTGCTCTGACACGTGAAGGCTTCGGTTCAGTTCGCGGACAAAAAAAACCGAAAACCACAGACTGTTTGGTGCCGTCAGACATTTCAGTGAAATCTGTAGAAATAATCTTTTATCAGTCGTGAACTTTCTCTGGGTCAAAAAAAAAAACCTGCAGCTTTTCTTTTCATGCTCAGAGATTTTCTTTATCAGGAGGTCAGAAGTTTAGCGTCAGTTACACTTTTATTGTTCGTCGTCCTCTTCCTGTTTCACCACTGGACAATTTTTCTTCTTTTAAAAGATAAAGAGGAAAATCTGACCAAACATCAGCAGTTTTCTCTCTCTCATCTTTTTAATGGTCTGTTTTCTCTTTGTGGATGATGAAAAGGAGAAAACAGACTCAGAGTCTGGATCTCAGCTTCAGTCTGCATGTGACCGAAGCGCCGGCCAAGAATGTGACGGCCGAGTTCAACAACAACACAGACGTAAAAACACTTGTCTCGTTCAAATCTTTCTGCTCACAAAGCGGAAAAGTGTTTTAAATAAGTCACAAACTGGAAACCAGCTCTTTGTCATGTTACAGCAGATCAGCTGCTGATACAACACTAAACCAACACAACAGGTTTCACCTCTAACGGCAGAGAAACCTGAACGACGGAAAGAAGTCAGTCACTGTAGATTATTTACGTTTTGGTAAATGAAGCCTGTCGTATTCAGATCCTGTTAGCAGTGATACACACACAACAAGAGTCACAGTGGTTCTGACAGAAACTAAAAACATGAGGATTGTCAGGCAACTTCTGCAGAGCTTTTTCTTTGACTTAGAAATATATTTAGACAAACATCAGACACAGAAAAATATGCTTTTCATGTCTGTGTCTCTGCACTTCTGGTTTGATGCTACCTGCAGCAATGTCAAAGAGATGAACGGAGGCTCAGGACGGGACTGTCACAGGTGTTGGTGCTTGAACAGGTTATGAGTGCAGCCGGATAATGTTTCTGTCACGTGTAAGCGGGTCTATTTCTGACACACAAGTGATGTGCAGGACGACAAACAGAGGATGGTGATGATGTAAGAAGCCACAGAGACGGGTCTGAACCCTCAAAGACTGGAAAACGTGAAGAGACAGTTTCCTTTAAACGGCCCTCAGTCATTCAGCTCGTTGACGTTTCACTGATTTCAAAGTCACTGAAAACTGAAACGTTTCACATGTGATGATCTAAATACAGAGGATTCATTCAGACCCTTCACTTTTTACAGTAGCTGTGTTGTAAGTTAAATCTTTAATTGATAAAACGATCGTTTCATGCTGTGTTTCATGCCATGTTTTTACTTTGTGAACAGAAATAAATTCTATTGTTCTTGAAGAGCTGAACACCTCACTACCACTGACCATGACAAAAAAGGAAAGCACAATTTAATCTGGTCCTCACCTCCTCGTGAACTGCCTCCACCTTCGGATTACTCCCCGTCCGACGGAGCCCAGCTCCAGATCCGCTGTTCACCATGGCTGCGTCTGACTTGGATCTCTGGTGGGTCCTCCTGGTGGGGGAAACAAACACCTCTCCCTCCCCGGGTACGGGGCTGTCTGGGGAGGGAGCGGCGGACAGGGAGGACGAGGAGGTGGAGGTCTCCATGTTGTTGCTGTTGTGCCTGCGGTGACAGCGACGGTGGGACGGCGACGACACCGGGCTCTCAGAGATGGAAACTGCTCCAGGAGCGTCGGAGGCAGCAGCAGGAGGTTTGAGTTCGTCAGACAGAATGAGTTTACGGAGTTTGGTGCCTCTCGAATGACGCTGGGTGGAGATGTGCATGTCGGAGGAGTAGGCGCCCAGCAACCAGGCAGACAGCAAAGAGAAGGTTATACTGCCTCTGCAGCGATGGATCTGAGAGAGAGGGCAGCTTTAGATCAAAAGTCCACATACAGTTTTACCTTCTAGTCTTATGAAATCAGTTTTAAAAAGGCTGGACTAAAAATTAAACCTGGATTTTCTTAACTCTCACATCTAGAGAACTTATTCCAGCAAAATGCAACAAGCCTAAAACAACTGATCCTGAAGGTCCTAAAGGTTAAGTCAGGTTTAAGTGTCCCTTCCACCATCTTACACTATCCCAGGTAAAGGACAGGAGTTCTGCCTAGACAAAATCTTGCCACCTTTTCCTGACTTCCTGTAAATTCTTGAAAAGCCGAAATCCTTCTGAATTTCCAAGTATAGATGTCTAGAGCTCTATTTCATTGGTGCTTCAACCCCTCTGACGGAAACTCTTTCCGCTTCACACTATTTGTCTCAAATACCTCCTCTGTAATAAGGGTCAGACAGACCATCGCCTGACTGCCAATGCACCAAACCTTGCACCAGGTTTCCTGTCAGCGTCAGACCACCAGGAGCGACCCTCTCGGGTCTGGTTTCACTTCAGGGAAAAGTAGCTCTTACTCAGATACATTCCCAAAGATGCTGTCCGGTGCCACCTTATTGCGACCAGCTGCCACCGAACAGCACCTTTGGGATTTCTTGAAGAGACTGATGGGTGTGCACAGATGAGAAGCAGTACGTATGTGGATGATGTGCTTGTTTAGGTGTGTAGCACCTGAGCAAATACTGACGTAAAACATCAGAACCAGGCAGAAACTAATGATGAATTTCAAACAGAATCAGTTGTTCGAGGACTCACCAGGTACGGCCTGATGGCGTCTCCCACCTCCGTGTCCATGTGCACGTACATATTGAGCAGCTGCGGCAGGTAGAAGTCCACTTCGCTGTCGGGGAAGCTGAAGAGGCGGTTCCCGATGTACGCCTGCACGCCCGGTTCCTTTGATTTGTACAGGTAGGAGATCGCCATGGAGACGTCAAACAGCTTGGACTCAAAGAGGCGCAGAAGCCACGACTGTTTAGATGATGATGATGGTGGTGAGGAAGACTCAGGCTGGACTGAAGGATGTGGGTCTTGCTGGGAGGTACGACTTTGTTTGTGTCCCTCTTTTCCAGAACTCCCCTCCTCCCCCTCCTCCTCCTCTTCTTCCTCTTTGATGGACCTGGAGTCCGGGCTGACGTTCCACTGTGGACTGCAGCACTCTGCGACATCTGTGTAGTGTTGTTCTTGTTGCTGTTCAGGAACCTCCCTGTTCTGCAGCTTGACCTTCAGAAGAACTTCCTGACAGGCCTTCAGAGCTACTTCAGGGTTGATCACTGAAGCAGAAAACAGGAAGGTAACAGGTCAAAGATAAGAACGACTCATCAGCAAACTGATGACTTGTTGTTGCACATTACTTGTGCTGGAGCCACAGATGTAGAATCTAACAACTCAGAATGAACTTGTTGATCAGTTTTTATCATCTGCAACAGAAACATTACATCTGTTTTCAGGGTTTAGTGTTTAGTTTTGTTTAACATGATGCTTTACGACCACTTCAGTCACTTCTGTGAGTTAGAATCTGTTCACGTTACCTTGGTCGACCCCCAGGTCCATCTCCATGGCGTCCTCTGAGATGACGTCCAGCGGGGGACTCGGTCCTCGCGGGTCACCGCCGCTCGACAATCCGCTCCCGATGCCCTCACTGGCACTGGCGCTGCTGCTGCCGAGGCTGCCGGTGCTGCCGATGCTCCCGCTGGGGCTAGAGCTGCGGGGGCTGGCGCTGGGGGAGGACGGCTGCTCGCTATTACAGGGTGGGGGCAGCTGCAGCTGGGGGCGATGGTGATGATGATGATGATGGTGGTGGTGGTGGTGGTGGTGGTTGGGGCAGTCGGAGGAACTATCAGAACAGGAGGAAGAGGTTGAAGAAGAGGAGGAAGAGGAGGCACTGGAGGGGGAGGAGGGGCAGGAGAAAGTGGTGGGAGAGACGGAGGCTAGTGGAGGGGGCGGGACAGAGTGGGAGGGGCTGTGGTGGAGCGATGGCAGAGCCGGGGACAGGGAGACCTCGGTGTCGGCCATTTTGGAGCAGACCTGAAAATGAGAGAGAGAGAAACTGACTTCAGCTGATAATCAACCAATCATTCACCTGATCACAAATCAAAGGTCAAACTGATTAATAAAGTGATCAGTGATGGTTAAGATGGCCGACGGCAGATTCAGGAAACTTTTTAAAGTCCCACAGGTTCCTGCAGCTCAGACAGTGTTTAACAGGTTGTTCATCTGCAGCTGGTCAGGAAACGGTTAATGTTACACACACAAACCTGTATGAACTCACTGTGTGTGTGTCTCTCCCACCCACAGGGTGAGTTACGTAACGTCCTCCTGTCATCACAGCTGAACGTCTGAGCACAGATCTGCCTCCACACACATAACCAACCTTAACATTTAAACTTTACATGCTTTTAAATGTCGTCTGTAGCCGACTGTGGAACAGACTATTAAAAGTATAAAGTCAGAGTCTGAATGTGCAGGTGAACCAACAACATGTGATCAGCAGTAAACACAACATTAACACTGAATTATTATTTTCATTATTGATTTATCTACATTTGATTTTCTCATATATTTAGTTTACGTCTGGAAACAGTTTTTATTTTGACCAACAGTATGAAACTAAATTCATTTTCACTTTGTCATCGTATGTGACACAGAAACACTGATGAAATAAAAACGACTTGAACGTCGCCTCTGCTCCAAACAAACAACTTTAAAGAGGAGACGGATTTATCTAAAACCTGTGAACCTCCTAAAGTCGCTGCAGCAGCTGTTGGAGGTTTGACAGAGGAAGTCACAAAGACCCCGCGCGTTTGTTTGTGTCAGTGACGACGACGATGAACTATCAGGAGGAGGAGGTTTCTATTCTGATCACAGTTTCAGTTCCAACGTTTCCTCTGCTTTCAAAGACCAGCATCTGATCTGGTTCTGTCTCCATGACGATGAGTTCTGAAAGGATTCTGTTGCCGTGACGATGAACCTGCTGCCTCCTCTACTTTCATCTTTTTGTTTCTGTTCCACCGACACCGCACGTCACACAGGAAACTGATCTGATCCTGTGAAACATCTGTAGAAGGGAGCAGCAGGAGACTGGGTCTCAGGTCTCTGATAGTTCGTCTTCTGGTTTCCAGGTGTAAAATTCATTCATGCAGCACGAAAACAGCTGCAGCTCAACAACGTTTCACTAAGAGAATCCGCAGCAAAAACAGAACAATGATCAAAACGTTTAACACTTTATATTTCATAAAGGAGTCCATCCCAAAACCTCATCACATGTCTGCTCATCCCTGCTGCCTTAAGTCATCCTGACGACCATGAACGCATCATGTGATCACACACAGCTGAGCATGATGTCATCACAGCAGTGTGTGTGTGTGATGTTTTCCAGATGTGAGGCCGAGTGGGCCACTTCACTCTCCTCTCCACACACACACAGGCATGCACACACACGTTGCTATAGCGACAGTGTTGACACGTTGACAGTGTGTTGTCATGTTTCACTGTTCTGTTCAGTCTGTGCTGCTCTGGTTTGTTAACACGTTAATAAAAACCCAACAGTCTGAAACGTGAAGTTTACAGAGAAAACAGCGAATCACCACATTTCTAACCTGCGACCTGGGAACTGAAAACGACAGCGAGCTTGTGCTTCAGCGTGGACGAGGAAAACTGAGCTTCAGGGAAACACAGGCTTCAACCTGTCCAGTATCTGTGTGACGCTGACGTTAAAAAGACCATTTTCTGACTGGAATTCTGCATGAAAACGTTTTAAAATGACTGTGACGACATCTAAAAGTCTGAGTATAAGAGCAGCAGCTGCTCGTCTCTCTTCCCAACATCAAACCGCTTCCCTGTGAACGAAACACTGCACGTGACAGAAACACCACAACGTGTGCGTGCTGCACCGCTGCAGCTGGGAGGAGCCTCGACAAACCCACAAACACAACGTCAGCGAGGTCGTCGACTCTTTAAAAACAGACCAGAGTGAGTGAAGTGACTGTTACTGAAGTTTAATCCAGTTACACATGAACCTGACTAACAGCTCAGTGTGTCGACTGCTGTCACACCTGGACATTAATAAGCCACCGTGTGACCAGGTCGTCACTCACCTGTAACCACTGAACCTTGGTGACACAGTGGATCACATCATGTCCAACAATTACAGCGGTAAAAACCTGTTTTCACTTCACATCTTAAGGTCCAGAAGATTCTGATGTGTGCTGCTGGTCAAACAGAACCAGAGGAAACACTGGTGTCAGGCTGTGGTTAAGCTCTCAGCATGATAACATCATCATCGTTGTTGTCGTCCTCGTCCCACACAGACAACGTGTGGAGCTGAGCAACAAACAGAACCAGACGATGATCCACAGTGTCGATTCACATGTTCAGAACAGAAACACGCTGAGACGCCTGAGTGAGACAGAGTCTCTGAGTTTTAGAGATTTACACGGAGACCTCCGGACCTCCTCCAACGTACGAGGAGATGGGAGTGAGTTCCTGACTCTGTAATGTTGACTGAACGCTCTGACTCCTGCTCCTCAAAGTCCAGCTCTGATCTGTCAGTTTAAAATACTAAAGGCTTCACTTGTTTTCATGTCAAACATATTTTACAAACCTCAGAGGAAGCACACACACAGATCTGTATCAGTGTCACAGTCAGACCTGAACCCGGCTCACGTTCCAGATTTCAGCTCCGATATCAAGTCTCCAGACAGACGAGAGAGTTTGTTTGTTTGTTTGTTGTCTTCTGTTTGACTGTTTACAGGAGGTCAGTGAAGGCAGCGTCAGTACTGAGTGATGGAGTGTGTGACGTGTGGAGTTCAGGGCAAAGTGTGAAGTTTATCAGCACAGTGTCGCCAAGTCTGGTTACAAACACGAAACCTAACTTCATTTATATTAAACCTTTAGTCTAGTCCTGGAATTCAGTCTGTCTGAGGGTGTTTCACGGTTTCTTCACCAATTACAGCAGTAAAGGCAATAAATTAATGCACCATAAACTCACCACTGAGAGGATAAAGAAGCAGTTAGAGCTGGAACGATCAGTCGAGTGTCAGAGAACAGAAAAAAAGAAACAGCAATGATCTGGACCATTAGTCTTTTTAAATTTTAGACAAAACTATCCATTAAAAACACCAGAGACACAAAAAGACCTAAAACACAACACAAGCAAGCAACAGGAGACAAAGAGTGACAACAGAGATAAAAAACTACAACACAGAAAAACTATACTACCAAAGAAAACCCACAAAGACGCCACAAAACACACAAAAAGACAAGATTTTCTTACTTTTCCCTGATTAAATCTGCAGAATATCAACACTGAACTTTAATTAGTCACTATTCACTATGACTGTTACATTTTATACGTTTTCCTGATTAAACTCAGACTTTTACTAATAATTCTGTGTTTTTACTGTGTAGAACTAAAAAGTTGTTTCTCTGTGAGCAGCAGCAAATGTGATCAAGACTGAGGATATAAACGAGCTGTGATAATTAGTCGATCGTCATTGATAATTAATCAGCTATTGATCACTGATCATTGTGTTAGTCGACTCAGATAAAAAATAACACAATAAAGAGCTGTACACAAAATGACGATCTGATGACGTGTTAATAATCTGATTTAAACTGAATTAAAACACATGATGAAGAGCAGGGTGTGTCTGGGGGCTTCTCTGAGCCCGGGGCCCCTGTTTTCTCGATCCGCCCGTGGAAACCAGAAAAACTACCAACAAAGATAATCTGGTGTAAAACCCCTGAAACCCTCTGCAGGTGACCTACAGCCGCCGTCGGGCTGTTACCGGGAGTTAACGGGGCGTTAGAGGAGTTTGTCGGGATTTTACGGGGGTTTCGGAGCCGCTCCCTCCTGATGAAAACAAACCGGGGGCAGGAGGAGCAGAGCCGGACTGCAGCAGGCCCACAGTCCCAGTATATAACACCACCAATCCCGAACCACAGGACCGGCAGACGGCGTCTTTAAGCGGGTCAAACTGAACCGAAACACCGAGAAAAGGAGAAGTAAAGCGGCCGCAGCAGGAGGACACCTACCCGGGCACTGACGCGTCTTCGCTCCGGTCTAAATGCTCCGACACTCGGGGTTAATCCGGATTTCGTCTCGAGGGGCTCCGTATTGAATCCAAGTATTTAATCCAGGTTAAAGTCCGGGTCTAAATCCTGGTTTTCAGACTCTGAAACGATCCATCTGGTCCAGGTTTTTGTGGCCTGGCTCGGCTCGGCTCTGCCTGCTTTAAAGCAGCAGTGACGCAACATCCGTCAACGCAGCCGCAGTGCGGCACTGCCTGCACTTCCGGCATGTCTCTACAAAATAAAGGCATATAACGCCGTTTGTAGTTCATTTAAACATTTTCTCATCAACATGGTGAAAAAAAGTCACAGTGTTTACTGACTTCACTTTATTTTATCTACACGTTTACAGAAGAACTGATTATCAGCCATTTTATCTATTCACTGGCTCCAGCATCTACACTTGGGATCATCCTTCCTTCTTTATATAAGATAATCTATGAAACCTCTGAATCTGGGACAGTCGCTCGATTTAAGACATTTAATACAAACGATCATCAGTTGCAGTATCACATCTTTTCCTACGTATATGTGCCTGTAGTGTTTTACTACACACATAAAGACTATTTACAAATAATTAATTCACAGAAATCTGCCCCACCGTCGCAGCTTGTAAACAGTTGCCAACCAAAGTTTTCACATTTATCTAAATCAGGTGACGTGTGTTGTTGCTGATCAGATGAACCATATCACCTGATCATTTTATTTTACAACACTTAACATGACTATTTCAACATTTCTAACAATGAAGCACTAGGTTTTATTTTGAAGTCTGGTTTTTACCAGTTCCGGTTAAAGTCCAGATAACTTGATAAATGTTCTGAATTTGGTTCCTGTTCCGTTAGTTTGTCCACCCACTTAATTCCCTAATATGAATCATTTCCTCATCAAAAACGTGACAATAGAAATGAGGTTTCCTGTCAGTCACTTTAAATAAACTGTCTCTGAAATCTGTGACAGAGCTACAGGAAGAAAACTGGGAGGAAGATGCATCTTTACAAAAGGAGATAAAATGCAGAAATGAATGAGTAAAAAGTAAAATAGGAAACAGAGAAAGTAACCAAGTGGAAATAAAAGAGAACAGGTGAATAAATGAGGAGCAGACTCGTGTTTTGTGCCAGTGAACGTCACATCCTTTATTTCAGTCAGCGTAGGAAAATAGATTCACATTAATGTTCTGAGTCAGTCGTCCGTCACTTTTCTGTTTCTCTTCACAACAAACAAACAAACAGGTTCAGAAAAACAAACGGGGACAAAAACTCACAGCTGACGTAAAGATTCCTCTGATTCTCTTTACAAACCAAAGACAAAACGAGGGAAGATTTTTTTCTTTTTTTGGGCGGTTGGGCTGATGTCGACCTCCACCACTCAGTTTTAGGAGTAAAGTGCCAAAAATAAAAACCTTTCTCCAAACTTTTAAAGTTAAAATACAAAAACAGACAAAGAGTCACAGGAAAATCATGCAGGAAGCATTTTTTAAAAAGATCTTCATTGCAACAGTACGAATAATAATAACAGAATCTGCACATCAACAAGCTGTACAACTGTATGAAACAGCACAGACGGACGACAACAACGAGATCAACAAAAAGATAAATTAACAATCAGAAAAACTCTGATTCAATTTAGTAAAAACGTAGAGATGGCAAAACAAGCTGATTGTGATTCTCTTATTTGCACAGAATGAACAGAAAATGGCAGCATGAAGCTCTAAATGTCACTGTTTGCTGTCAGAGTCCCACTCGTTGGTTCATGTGTCCACATAAAACTGGACCAGAACCACAGATTCCGGTTTGTGGGCTGTTGAGGACCACGCTACCCAGAATTCCTGAGCCTACAAGGGCGAACAACAAAGAGTTGTTAACATCATCAGGCTGGAAAAGTGTCACTGAGCGAAATACACGAAAACTGCTCCACTGAACCCAGAAGGATCTAATCATAAGAGTGGGTCTCTGACATGGAAACAGAGCTACTTTCAGTTTACACTGGGATTTAACCCCAACATCATCATCATCATCATAAACTGCAGTGTTGGACCAGGATCGGCCTCGTTCGTACACACGTCTCGTCAGTCCGCTCATTATCACAGTAACTGAGACTCCAACAAGCTTCAGTGAACACAGAGCCAGAACATGTTAGAGAACCTGTTCACAGTAAAGTCTGTGTTAAAACATTTTTATCACCACTACGACCTCCCTTCTTTCACAGGAGATGTGAAATGTGCAGACGTTTACCTGAAGCTGATCTGAGGGTTCTAAATGGACGACCTCCAAAGTATGGATCCAAGCATGTTTCACACAAAAGCCAGCGACAGCGTGTCCCTGTCCAACACAGTCAACGTGCACCCAACAAACATGGCGTGTGGGGGGGGCATCTGTAGTGTGCTGCTCTGCTTGTTGGACTGAAGACAAAGAAACTGAAGTCGGGCAGCTCAAAGCATCTTTCTGTTTCTATGTTTCCGCTGCATCTCAACAGAGAAACTGTCCTGAGTTTAATAAAGACTCAGTCATAAACTGAAAAGACAAAACTTTAGAGACCACTTGATTTGGTGAACTCCCAGTGCTCAGCTTTAGGTAAACCTCTGAACCAGTCTGAACAAGAACAGTGACATCGACATAACCCTGTGAACTGTCCTAAGACTATTCTTTAAATTAAATCCAGAACAGAAGAAGCCTGGACTGAAGGGACACTGTAAATGTCGGCGTTCACTTCCTGTGAACTTGTTTGGGGTCTAAACGCCAACAAGTGACATCAGACGACGTAGTGACATTGAGTCCGATCCTTTGAGGTCAACGTGCTGCTACCCGAATCCCGATCCAATATCTTTGATTATCTGACCCGTTTCTGACTTTATTTGAGCAACATGGCTCCACAGTGAAAAAATCCTACAACCACCTCCACCCTGAAACCCGAGCTCCCAGTGCAGGGCCAAACTGGGCCAAACTGGTTTTCCTCTCTTTGCTGACTTGTTCTGAACTATTTCTCAGACCCCTTGTAGATCCTGACTTCCACAGTGGTGCGGAACATCAAACATTTTACACTGATATTGAAAGTCCGGTCCAGACCAGTCAGTCAAGGATGTCAGCCAAAGGAGGCTTCATTCCCTCTCTGACTTCCCATTGTCCATTTCTCAGAACCCTTCTGGATCTGCAGCGTATTCCAGGCTCCATCACTAAACCATTTCTCAACCTCATGTTAGAACTTGACCTTCACGCAATTCTCTAATGTCTATTGATTTTATTCATTTTGCACCAGAAACCGTCCAGATAGTTTTCCAGACTAAGCTTTTGAATCATTTCAGATTTCAGATACCAGGAATACCACGTCAAGTAAGCCAAGCATGAGGTCCATCCATCTCTGATCTCTTTCAATACTTTTATCTTTGTTATGACCAGATTTATTCCAGTTTGCCCAGTTAGCCCAGCAGGTTTCCCTCTGAACCTTTCACACTGACAACATATTCCTGACGTTAAAAGAAACATTTCACTTTCATATGGGTCTCCAAAACATCTCATCTGCTTTGTGGATGAATATTTGTGTCTTTAAGAGGTGTGACATATATATGAAGATAAAGTTGGACCTCCAGCTGGTGACAGAGCAACCTGTTGGACAACCTGACACCTTTGTCCAAAGACTTGCTCTCTACAGCCTCAGTGTGCATCAAATAAAGTCAAGTCAGATCTTTTCTTTTGTCAGATCTGTTATTGTTCTCACAATAACAGATCAACAAACTGACACCAACAAGTCCTTAGTCAAGACATCAAAGTTCAGGTTAAGTCCAAAGTCAAGACCACCACATCCTGGGTCCAGTACCAAATCAAAAATTTCCTGTGTCAAGTCCTCCATTAGTTTTTATTTGTCCTGAATCCAGTCCAAAGTAAAGGCCAGCAGGTTCAGACACACACACACACACACACACACACACACACACACACACTCTCTCTCTAAGTCATAATCTAAAAGTTCCAAGTCAAGTCCAAGTCCTAAACCTTAAGTTTCATTATTACTTCGGACTGGTGTCAGGTTTGTGTTGGATCAAGTCAAAGTAAATCAAGAGCTGCTCAGCTGCACATTTCACGAGGCAAGATCAAGTTTCAACACTCTTTTCAGTCACCAGATTCCGGACTGAGGTCCACCTCATCATCAGACGACATATCACACAAACTAGTTCATCTGAGGAAACATGGTCCGAGACAAATGCTGCTTTAAATTATCTGTTTCACCTCTTCGTATCTCACACTGCAACATAACGATGATTTTTCCTTCTTTATTCAAACCGTTAAACTTAAACCGTTTCAGAAAGGATTATTATTACGTCCAAATTCCTGTGATAAAAGTAAAGCCGACGACGCTCGGTCGGTCTCTAGCTGAGTGCAAGCATAAAGCAGAACATTACATCACTCGTAAACACTTGTTGATGTATTTTCTCAATGCATATAACAATAAACTCGTAACAAGGACTTTCTCTTGTTTGAACTTTGTATCAGTGCAACTTCTCGTTTGTTTCAGTACTGAGCTGAGGTTCAGCGGTTAAAGGGAGCCCGGCACAATTTAGTCAAAGGTGGAAAACCTTTCCATACTGGGACACTTTAGTGATAGAAATGGTGTAGCAGCATCATTAGTGATCCTTTTAACTACAGTTAGTGTTCTGGCAGCCAGCGTATTAGCCAGACTGCACTCACTTCATGACTCACTGTCCTGTCATGCTACACATACGATTTTAACAGTCGAACCTGTACAGAGTCCCTTTAACTGACCTGAAGCGCTCGTTGTCACAGGACGGAGGGAAACAACACACTGAGAACACACACACACACACACACCTCGATATGCATGAATCAACAATAAGGGTTTTCATATAAATCAGTGACTACAGGATGTAAAATAGTGAAGAGCTGATGGTGACGCCGAGCCCTGCGGTTTGTAGCACCAACGATGAAGAACGAACCCTCACTCAGAGCGAGACGCAGTTTGGCAGAGGTGAAAAACAAACGTCAGCGATGTGAAATGACCAAAGTTCTCCTCCAGAAACCAGCAAAGAAGAACAGGAGCAGGTAACTTTGTCAGGTTATAATGTCTGACATATAAACTATCAGCTGCAGGTTTAGAATAAAACTTTATATATATAAGACATTATATATAGAACAGTTTAACAAATGTGAGAGTAGAATTGTTTTTTGTGGTTAGTCTAATGTTTCTAGAATAAAAGCTTGTGTGTTTTGGAAGTTTGGTCTTTTCTCAGTTAAGAAAAGTGACCTGAGTGTTGTTCAGCATAAAAACCTAAATGTTCTAAAGTGAAACTCACGTTAGTGTCTCTGCTAAAAGAACGACTTGAACATAAGAACGAGGAGGGATTCGAACGTGGTCATGTCACACTGCTGACGCAGACAGTGTTTCAGTGGCGATCAGGAAGAGTTAGTGCAAAGGGTGCATGGCAACATACAACAGCAGCTAAGCCAGCTACAACTTCAGTGCTACAGAGGCAGATTTTACACAAATATCCATCATTACTACATCATTTACTGCATTTTAAACTGTTCCAGTGCTACGTGGCAGGTAACTTTGTGCTTTGCTCTTTCAGCCTGAGCCGACGGCTTCTCTTCTCCAGAAAACATTTTCCTCTAATTAGACAAACACATCACCATAAATGTCACTTTTCAGAATGTGTGGCAGCTGAGCCTGGAAACTAAAGATCAGGTTTAATAAACACAGGCAGGTGTTGTTGTGGTCATTAGAGCTGAGTCTCCCTCCCTCACTTCATTTCACCAGTTTGAGGCTATTTAATTTGTTTAGGGTCATATAAAAACTACTGAGTGTCAGAAGGTCATCGTTTGTTTAACTTGTACTAAAGTTAAAATTTAAGAAGTTGTGTTGTGCAATTTGGCTGCAACTGACAACTTTTACTACTGATTAAATCTCTGATAAACGTTTTCAACAGATTCATAGTTTCATTTCTAAAAACATCCTAGAGTGAAGGTGACTCCATTACAGAACCTGGAACCATCAAATATTCTTGATGGTGAGTTAAATAATTAATCAGTTAATTTTCTAAAATCCATCAATAACTGCAGCTCTAATAACGTAAACACTACCCAGGACTAGTGACCATGAGCGGAAGCTGGAAAACTGTCGTCCACCACACGACTCTGACCTGAAGTGTTTTAATTCATTTATAATTAAATATTGACATTAACAAACCTGATAATGAAAAGAGCAAATGATGGACTGTTGGTCTAATAAATAATCTCCAATAAATAATTTAAAAATCTCTCTAATTTTCTCTGATATGGCTCATTTTACATTTTTGGGTGATGGATCGTTTATGAGGAGCCATGAATTTATTTTCCTTTCTCTCTCTCTCACACACACACACACACACACACACACACACACACAAACATCAGAAATACTGATAAAAACACAGGAACTCTCTAAAGGGGAGAACAAGCTTCGATTCACATTCACCACAGATTTCAAACGACGCTGCTGCATGTTTCTCCTCTGTTTCGTTTTCAGCCCTTTCAACACATAAATAACAGTTTAATGTTAGTATATTTTATACCTGACTCTGTTCCTATGAACTACAGTGAAGGTGAATCGAAGCTGAGCTCAGTTAAAGAGGTTGTTTTTTCATATTTAGCACAAAGAACCTTTACAAGGCTCTGACCCGTAGTACCTACTGTATCTCTCAGCCTGGTTCAATACTGAAAACGTGCCTCCTCTACCTCCTCTTCCCTTTTTTTACATTTCTTCTATGTGCATCTTTTTCCATAAAATCACTGATCTGAAGCAGTGGAAGCAACAAAGCAAATAACAAAACCTCAGCACAGAAAATGGGAAGTTTACAGAGAGAGGGAGGATAGAAGGAAGGAAAGAAGCCAGGAAGAGAGGACGGTGTGATTTCAGGTGCGTCCACCTGAGGAGTTGGTTTCTGGTTTCAGTCACAGGTGACGCACAGACGGACAGACATGCAGTCAAAAAATCACAGGTTTCTAACAGCGTCCAGTTTGTTTACAAGTGCAATGGGAGCCAACGGGAGGAAGCGTGTCAGGTCCTGGCTTCATCTATCCCACTGACTGGCTGCTGTAACCAATCTGGGATTTCCACCAGTACGGAAAAGAGTGATGAGGTAAAGCTGAGCGAGAGACGAGGCCTGATAAAAAACAAGGAAGAAGAGTGATGAGAGCTTGTGTCCCTCTGTCACTCAGGAGGTGCTGCTGCTCTCATCCCTTCCTCTCCCTTCATCACTGGGTTGGAGGAGATGGAGGAGGAGGCGAGCGCGGCAGCAGAAAAAGAAGAGGTGGAGAGAGGCAGTGGCGGGTTGACGTTTAGATCCACCGGCGTCAGTGTTATCTCCACCTCTGCCTGCTCCTCAGGCAACACGGGCATCACGGCAAGAGGAGCAGGAGGAGGGAGGTGTGCAGGCAGAGGTGCAGCGCTGCTGTTGTTATTGCTCGGTCTTGGAGCCTTCTGGATCACCTCCACCATCGGGGTCCGTCCCGACGCCGTCAGCTCCCAACTGGGGTTCTGGAGCAGCAGCACCGGCCGGGTGTGGTGATCCGACTCGGATGTCCCACCCGGTTGACACTGCACCACCACCCCTCGGTGCTCCGACACCGTTGGCAGCTGGCTCAGAACCAGCCCCTGCTGATCCTGGATCACCAGCTCCAGCACCGGCTGGGAGGAGGAGGATGAGGATGAAGAGGAGGCTTTCTGGATGACGCCGCCTGTCACAGAGGTGATTATTGAAGTGGGAGGTGGAGGTGCAGAAGGTGGGGGCTGTGAAGGGAGAGAAGTGGGTGGAGCGGACAGGTTGTCCTCCGGCCGTTGTTTTCTTGGTCGTCCACGTTTCCGTTTAACAGGAGGAGCACTCGCAGCAGAGCCTCCAGACCCGCCTGCTGCACTGCTACCGGGCGCCACCACCTCCAGGGGGCGCTTGTTGGTGTTCCCTCGTGCCTTCTGCACCACAGAGGTGGGGGCTGCCGGGGCGTGGTGCTGCTGAGGAGGAGGAGGAGGTGGCTGTGGCGGAGGCGGGGCGACCTCCCTCTCGTACGACAGGCAGCCCTGAGGCAGGATCATCACCGGGAGAGGTGCACCCTGCTGCTGGGGCAGTGTTGCCATGGCGATGACCTTAACCCCACCTGTGCTGGCACCGGCAGCAGCAGCTGGACCTCCGGGTCCAGATGCCCCCACGACAACTGAGGGGTCTTTAGGAGCCAGCGAGGGCGGAGAGGAGGTCTTATCGGAGATGGAGCTCCGAGGGAGGATTCTGGGTAACTGCTTCATGAAGGCCTCCACCTGCAGCATGAGTCACAGCGGTTAATAATTCACCAAAAACAGCCTCACAGAAAGAAAAATAATCTTAAACACCAGGTGCAGGAGGTGAAGCAGGTGTCGACCTACCGCAGGACGCAGAGCAGAAGAAGAAGACGAGGAGGGGGGAGGGGGAGGGGGAGGGTCCAGAGAGGAAAGTTTGGCTGCTAATGCGGATTTGACTTCAGACGGCAGCTTCAGTGAAGGAAAGGAGGAAGAGTCTCCGAGTTCCTTCTGCAGACAGACAGGAAGCTGTGAGCAGCAGTGACACACCAACAGAACATGACGTGTACAGAGACGTGTGTGAGCACCTTCACCTTCTGGTCTGCAGCTCCATCACCGTCAGCTTTAGAGATGACCGGAGTTTTCTTGATCACCTTGTGGGTTTTAGCTGGACCTCCTGCAGACGAACAGCAGCAAATACAACATGTCTGTTTACTTGGTCTTTAGCTAAGACACTGACTGTTCTGCAACTGGGAAAAAAACAAGTCAGTAAACCTGTATCCAAAATGGTAAAACCTACATCTACAAATACATTTGTCACTTATGTGCTGCAAATCAAAACTGTGTGTAAACTGCTGGTAGGTCGTCATCGTCCTCCCCAGTTTCCCCAAAACGCCTGAATAAACAGAATGAAGCAAACAGACTGTGACTCTGTCAGACCTGCGAGTGCAGCGGAGGTGACCAGCTCGGCCTGGCTGCAGCGAGGGTTAACAATGTGCTCCTGGATCAGGTAGCGTGCAATCTCCACCACTGTGTCGAACGAGCGCTTCAGGATCTTCTGCGCCCAATCACAAATCAGCTCACACGCCGCCTCAGTCACTTCCTGTTTGTAGGTTTGGACCAGCTCGGTCAGCTCCGCCTGATAAAGATGAGGAAGAGGATTCAGCTCAATGCTGTGGAAGTTAAAGAGCTCAAGACCAAATGTGACTGAATAAAGATAAATGAACAAAACAAACATTTAATACTGGAGGCCTAGAGTGGTGTGTGTGTGTGTGTGTGTGTGTGTGTGTGTGTGTACCGGGTCGTTCTTCAGGTCCAGGTTGGGCAGCAGAGGCATGTTGAGAACAGTCTTCCTCCTGATGCCGCTGTAACAGTACGTATCAACCAGGCAGGTTAGGGAATTTAACCAGCAACCACAATAGACTTGGTGACACATTCTGGACTATGACGATAAATATTTGTTGGTGCCCTATGATTCATCCTGAAAATGAGACTAAATACTTCAAACCAGGTGAAAGGATATTTGGACTGTCCTCTGCCGCCGAGCCTTCGAGCCTTGATGTTGGGGAAAATGTCTCTGATGATCTTCCCAAAGTTGGCCGCGCTCAGAGGACGGTGCTGCAGGTTGTCACAGTATCTCCTGTAGGACAACAAGGACAGACAAGACCGTCAGAGATCATCCAAAGTACAACTTCACAAAGCTGAATGTGTGTCTTCTCTGACTTGTAGGTCTCGTAGACGTCCTGTTTGGGCAGGCAGGTGTCCGAATGCTCCTCCAGGTGACTGCGGATCCAGTTACACGTATGAAGCTGGTCCACTGTGTTGAATGAGCCTGAGTCACCACCACTACACACACAAAACACAAATCAGTAGGAAACACTCAGGGAGTCGTGTCAAACTGTTAGAATGAAAAACTCCAGACGGTCTGACCTCTTGTCTCCAGAACTGGGTCCAGACGGCAGCTGCAGGTACAGGTAGAGCTTGTCATTGTCTGAGAAACGCTGAACTTCTTGCTGTTAAAGCAGGACAAACCACACATGAGCACTGACACACTAGCTGTGTTTGATTAACACAGATTTTATTTAACTCAACATTAAAACTGGTTCTTACCACGATCTGATCCACTTTGGTTTGAACACTCTTTCTGCAAAAGAGAGAACACTCACAATAAATCTGTCTGTACGACTTGATGTTCTCCCAAGAGGCACAATAATGTAATGTACAGCACAAACTGGATGGGCTGATTAAAAGGTCTAAATAATTAAAACACGTTTTAGGTAAGGTCAGAGGACTGGAACAGTGGGTTAGTGTTTGCTAATATCATGCACAAATTAATTTTATCAGTCTCTAAAACATCTGTAAAGTAAATTAAAAAATTTTAACATCTTTAAAATCTTCATTTTAAGGTGTTGCAGGATCCATCATAAAGGACTCGACTTACGAGATGTTGTTCTTGAGTTTCTGCAGCAGCATGCTGGGCTCAGTGTCGCCCTCCCCCGCCTCCAGACCGCCCTCCCCCCGCCGGTGCCGCTGGTCCTCCGACATCTGGACCAACTAACCAGTGCTGAGCAGCACCATCTGAAGAGGACACAACAGTAAGACAGATATTTCACATGAGAAGCAGGTTAAAAGCTCAGGAAAGTAGCTGACAGGAGGAACATGCCTGTATTTTAGTACTTCAGTTAAATTTTTTGTCACAAATGAATTTATCAAAAACACTGTAATGAGATGATTTTAAAAACTTTACAGCTAAATCAGTAACAACAACACATTTAAACAATGTGCACAACACAGCTCATAATTCAGCAGAGGGACAAATTCAACCGTTATTTATATAATAGCACAGAGTATAATTCAGTTACTAAATAAGCACTTTCTACTGACGCTGCCCAGATGTGTAATTTTTTCTTTTATAATTAATTAGTCAGTCACAAAACAAGCCAGGTGTTTGTCAGTGTACAGATGTTATACAGGAGTTATTAGGACTGTGTGGCCTCAAACTGTTCTTGCCTGGACTTAGATAATCATCAGAACATCCATGGACAGAATAAGCTGTTTAAAAAACGTTTAAGTTAGTTAGTTCTTGCATCAATTATCACATTCCCAGTTGTCTCCTGACAGTCAAACACTGAAATACGTCACCATCTGCTGCAGGCAAGAATAACTATTTAACTTCTGTTATATTTACAGTATATTCACATTACTAAATGACATTTAAGACTTTTAAATACCTCCTAAGGTGTTTTCTGAGGGAAATGAATGCAGTGTTTTCTGAGACTTTGTCTGCAGATACTGTCAGTAAGACACATGTCAGATGACCGCAGACAGACAGCGGGACATCCCCACCTGTCTCCCGTCACTGCAGCACCTGCAGTCCTACCGAACCTGAACATCACACGACACTGTCCAGTTCAGGTTTCAGCTCTGAACCGGTTTGTCGCTGACAGGCGGTAAAAAGGCCGCTGGCTGCCGGGTGTAGTGACACATGCCGGTTTGTTACGGTGCCGTCTAACGTTACAACCACCACGGCAGCAAGAGGCGAGTTAATGTGGAGCAAAACACAACCTGCCACCGGCCACACGCCGGCTGTCGTTGGCTGGAAACTGTAACTGTGCCGGCGGCAGAAATGTGACAGCCGCGCTGCCCTTGTCATGTCTGGCTGCCGTGTTTACAGCGGGCGTAGCGCCGGTGGTCATGTGGCTGCCATTTACTACAACACACTGACCCCGCTCAACATGTTAGTGCCGAGCTAACAGGCTAGCGGACAACCGTCTGCATTAGCTGACCGAGACAGCTACGCTCTGACACGTTAGATGGATTTACTTAAGTCAGATCAGAGAAATATTAAGTAATCTACCAAACAGAGAGCCGCTGCCCGTGGAGGAGGTTATATTAGTTAAGCTAACGGTAACATAGCTAGCTACATGCTCGCTAACCGTTCACAGGCTAGCTAACTAGCTTAGCTAGTTGCTATCGGTTAACGTTAGCTACAAAGCACTGAACAACCCTTAAACGTGTTTTTAGAAGCAATTTTTAATTTCAAAACAGTTCTCCATAAACGTTAATTTATTCTGTTATTATTGTATGATCTATTCAGTGAGTCCCATTTCAGTAATTCTTTTAAAAAAGAAAAAGAAAGTACCTGAGCCAAGATACAGCAAAAATCCCCTTTCAGATTTTTTTGTGATTGGACGACTTTGTTATGTCTGCCTGACTACAAAGCCGACGTCTATTCTGATTGGCGCGCCTTCACAAATCTACCCAGATACCAAAAACAAGTGAAATTCTATTGGTCAAGGCGAATTATTTTTCTGACATGGATTATTCTGATTGGTTGCATTTTCCTGCTCTGCCCAGTTACAAAACAGGTGAATTGATCTCGCAAAATCTGCGTAGCAACAGGCGCCTTTTTGGACAGTGAAAGCGAAAGTGCCTAAAACATTCATTAACATTAAGTTATGCTTTTAATCATATAGTTTGGATACAAGCACACACGAGTGGAGTCCTACAGAGCTCGATTATTCCAGTATTAAAAGTGTATTCAACATATATATCTTGGCTTCCAGTGTAAAAAATAATAAAAATAGTTACTTCTGGAAATTTACAGGATTTTCATATTTTACAACGACTGAGCTGTCAAACAACTTTACACATAACTCAATGAATATTATTGTTTAATTATGCATATATTTAAATGTTTTATTAGTCATAAATGAATACATTAACAATTAATTCAATAATATCTAGTAAAGTAAACATCCTTCGATAAAAAAACACATAAGCCAGAAAACAGTTCTATGTATCGTGTTTATTTTCCATTATACAAAAGCGACAATGAACATGAGAAAAAAAAACCTAAACTGGGATAGATAAGTGGCATGTGACTGTAGTTTTTGATGAAGAAATGCAGCGATGCTTCAACAGTCGCAGCTCATCTTCATTCAAACCCACTGTAAAGAAAGGAGTAAACACAAAGTCAAATCAGAGACATTTCGACTCCAGAGTCAACTTTTACTATCTGAAAATGGATCAGGAACACCTGAAAAGTAGAATTATATACTTTTAGGATACTTTTATATATTTATAGTCCATTAGTCCAATTAAATGTTTAACCTGTTGACTTGAAAAGTGCAACAGCTTAAACTGAAACCTTTGAGATTCAATTGGACTAAAGTGTGACAGGAAAAAGCCACTAATTCTCAGAAGCTACTAAACTTTACTGTGATACAGCAGAAGCACATGATGCCAACAGTATATAGTCACAGATGTTAACAAACAGCTACATCTGTTTTGACCTCTGACCCTACCTGACCATGTGGGCGATGTCCCAGTTGGTTTCAGAGGACAGAGGACCGATGATCTCCACACCTTCTTCTGTTACGATGGCGATCTCGTGCTGAAATCAAATCGTTACTTGTAAGCTAATAAAACAAACAACTGTCCTGACAGACATAAGAAATTTTCTTTACTGCTATTCTAAGAAGCAGATTAATCTATCTCGTCCTGCAGTAAATTGCAGCAATAGGAGACGTTAGACCACTGGAGGTCAGCAAAGACTCAAAGAGGGTGTTAAGTTTCTTTTTAACATTTGGACACAAATCATGACCTAAACTGAAGAGTTATTAGTTATATCTCTTAGTTATATCAGTTATTAAGTGAACAGCTTGTGACTGGGGTCTAGCAGACTTGGGATCAGTTTGCTGAAACTCACCCTGTTGTAGGAGCGAGCGTCTCTGTAGTAGAGCACTTTGAGGCAGCGCTCCACCAGGTCCCGAGCCTCCTGTTTTGTAATGTCTGTCTTATTCTCCAACACCTCCCTCATCAGCGGCTACACACAGAGAAACATATATTTAAATATTATATTATAGAGAATTAACATATTAACAGACACTTGAACAAGTCTCGCAAGTTTGATTCACGCTGCAGACTTTGATGCACAGATTTGATCTTTTCTCTTCTCAGGGCAGAAGGAAACTAAGACAAGTCAGTCTGAGCTGAAGATTTTTCCATTAGCTGTGATAAAAAGTCAGTGACAGAAACTCGATGACATTTGTTTTACATATCATTCGTCCCACTCAGAACCAACATCCAGCAGGAGCAGGAAGGATACAGTTTACTGTGATCTCATTTTAACACTGACTAACTATCCCCATTAAAACCTTATCTACATCACTGAGTCGTGCTGATCCTCAGACATTTCATTTCAATTTACTACTTCAGCAGCTACATGCTGTTTTTATTTGTGCTTTACACTTAATTCTTAGTGAATAATTCCATAATTGTTGTGTAAGGTCAGATAAAGACAAATAAGAAGAGATCTCATCTCATGATCGATCTCTACTGGTCCTTACAGTGCACCTATAATGGAGGAAACTGAAACCTCCTTCAATCCCATTGGACAGTTTAAAACTTCTTTATGATGTTTTTCTTTTTTAATTATTTTAAGTAGTCGTTATTTCTGTTCTTGGGTTTGTCATTTCTTCCACTCCAAACTTTCAGCTACTTCATAAATAGAGCTGGAGTCCAGAAAGAGAAACACAACTTATAAATCACTCACCTGAGCCAGGTACGCTCCGAAGCCAGTGGCCACAGTGGGAGCTTCGTAGGCTACACCCAGTTTGTCCACGTAACCGAGGAAACTAGACGGGAGACAAGATGCTTAATAATAGTTCACAAAACACTGACAGACGTGTAGAACAAACCGATTAGAAGAGTCTCACCTCTCTCCGTTGTAGAAACCTCCGATGACCATGGTGTTCCACAGAGGATTCATCTTGCTGCGACGGTTATACATCACTCTGGTCAGCCAAGAGTGGACGGCCTTAGGACTGTAGCTATGACCATCACCCAACAGCTCCTCATCGATACTGACACAGAGATGAACAGTGTTGGCCATAAACTCACACACTTCTTATAAGAGCATAAAAACTGTAATTCAACACGTGTTTGACCGGCGTGACGATCATACAACAGGTGGAGACATTTACTGGTTTCTATATAATCTTTCGTCTGTACTTTCAAGCTGTATCGATTAAGCTGACTTTTACTGCAGACACTCAGACCCAGAGGAAGACAAAGTCCCTGTTTAGCTGTGCAGGTGTTTGTGTTTTAGTCTGTCTCAGATCAGCAGCTTACACCATCTGTTCGATGACCTGCTTGAGATACTGGTAGTCGGCGTAGTCTCCTGAAGCTCCAAGGATGGTGTTGTTGTTCACCTGAAACACAAACACACACTCTTCATCTCAGCTCTCAGGATGTGAAAACACCTCACAGTCACAGCTGACACCCAGTCAGCAACAATCATCACCTTCATGAGGCGGGAGATGTTCCTGAATCGAGCCAGAGAACCGTACGATCCAAGCATGTCTGCTGCGATGATGACGCCGCCATTGAACTTCACACCAAGCACTGACGTACCAGTTACCATCGGGTTGCTGTGGAGAGAAACTTTATTTATGAGACATGTTAACAAATCTGGACCAGATTCAAACATTCATGTTATCAACGGCATCCATTAAAAAGTGATAAAATAATTAGTGAAACTGTAACTCAAATTAATAACTCTTACATTTTGGAGAATGTGGTTTTCCTGTTCTATCTGTAGTGACATACTTTTTAATATTATCTACTGAGTTTGTGTAGTTTATTATAAAGGGTTCTGTCTTGTACCGCATCATACAAGAAGTGTTTGTAATAGTAGAAACAACAGAACCCAGTGATGAGTAAATGTCGCAGGATCATTTTTTTTTTAGGTTTAAGTTTTTCAGGAGTAGAAACTAAAGTAAATCAGTGTTTCCTTCACGGTCGGTGACTAGCTAATATCGCTAACAGTTAGTCAGCAAAACAGAGAAAAACTAAACAATCACATATTTAAAGCCTTTGAATTATTTATACGGCCTCTCGTTTATAGGTGTTACTTAAATATCAGCACGAAGTGAGAGTACTGAGCTGTAAAACGTTAAAACTGATATTAGCCGTTTGGTAGCTTAGCATCAGTTAGCTATAATTTCTCCATGATGATACAGCACAGAGGCGGAGCGTAAACCGAAACCGAGAGCGCAGTTTCAGGTTAAATTAACAGACAAACAGCTCCGATTAACGGGACAAATCACTCACAGTGTGTGTCTAACCGGCCCGCAAGCTGTGCCGGCTCCGCTGCTGCCGCCGGGGAAAGAATAAAGGTGTCCAGGCTTTGGTCCATTCTCCCAGAAATTCAGCTTCAGACCGGACGACTCCATGTTGGAAATATCTGCAGGAAGTGACGACACTGCGTCTTCTTGTTTGGTATCGGCGGCTTTGACGTCACCGAGCGGAGGTTTAGCGCCACCTGTGGTTTGGAGGAACAACTGCTGATAGTGTCTGTGAAGAGTCTCCGTCCTCATTCTGCATGTGGATGACATTCTGGTCGCCTCACCGACGGAGGCTGACTGTAAAACAGACACTCTGGCCTTGTTGCACAGCTCCCACATCATGATGATGAGTTGGATTGCAAACTATGCTGACAGCTCCCCTCGCTGCATTAATATATGACACTTCACTTACCGTTTTTGACCCCATTAAATGGAACACCGAAGCTGAAGAGGCATTTGTAAAGATGAACAACTGTTAGTAAGCTCTGCAGTGTTAGGACTGCCTGACTATTCTAAACCTTTTGTTCAGACAGTTGACTGCAAAGTGGGATATACGACATTGGTCATAACTCAAACACATGGTGATAAACAGAGACCTTTGGCCCATTACTCAACAAGACTGGATTCTGTAGCTAGAGCCCTACCACCCTGTGTATAGTGGCTGCATCCATGGCAGTACAGGCGTCAGCTACAGTAGTATTATTCCACCCTTTGACTTTAATACTCTTACAAAATAAGACCTCTTATCTGTCACCATCCAGACACTCCTGTATGACTGTGTTGCTCTCAGCCACCTTGGACTATAGAGAGGTGCACCACCTTAAATCCCCCTACGCTATTGCCTACGCAGGTAGAAGGTCAGAAGGTTTTTAATGCATATGGGTTTACATACTAATCAGAAAAAATTTGTGTTACCTGCACCGTATGTGCTTAACATCATATACAGGATAATTTGAGACAATCCAGAACCTCAATACCCCTTTCAGCACATATGTGTGGACTTTATAGAGCTGAATAAGTGTGAAGGGGAGAAGTTTTGCTTTGGCTTTTCATATGACTCCTATGCTGATGACACTCAGCTCTATCTGTCCTTCACACCAGAGGACACACTATTTCAACAAATATACAGTATCAGCCTGTTTCTCAGACATATCGGCTTGGATGTCTGAGCAACACCTCCAACTGAACTTATCCAAAACTGAGATGTTGATCTTCCCAGGCAGCAACTCCCCTCAGGAAAACATTTCAATCCAAATTGGCTCGCTAAAACTAACACCTGGAGCTTCTGCAGTGATCATCAAACCCCACCAGATGGTCTAAAATGCAGCAGCCCACCTCATTTTCAACCAGCCGAAATACCACCATGTCACACCTCTTCTCACCTCTCTCCACTGGCTCCCAGTAGTTGCTCGCATCAAGTTTAAATCCTTGATGCTGCCTACAGGACTCTAAATGGATCTGCTCCATCTTATATTATATTAGATGCTACCACAGAGTCATAAAATGTCCTCAACAGAGTCCTGCATACTCCAAAGGACCTCAGTCTCCTCAGCAGGTG
>JAUYWH010000003.1:495799-512442 GCA_034779795.1 Ctenopoma multispine
CCACCATGAGCCTGGTTCTGCTGGAGGTTTCTTCCGTTAAAGGGAGTTTTTCCTCTCCACTGTTGCCTTACATGCTTTTTCAAGTGGGACTGTTGGGTTTTCTACATTATTCTGTATATATTTATAATGTGTAAGGTCTTAAACCTTACACTGTAAGGTAATTGTGCTCGTGCTGTAATGTACATTAATTAATTTATTTCCAGTTCAGACACCGACGTGAAGGAAAAGTTAAACCATAGAAAAAGAGCCAGACGACTTCCAACATGGCCGCCGCAGATCTGCCATCACTCTGTGTGTCTCGAGCTGTCTGAGCTCCTCATCGTCTCCGAGGATTAATCTCCAGGAAGATTCACCGTGAGAGAGATCATCAGCATCTCATCTATTTATAACCTGGAAGCTGAGTGTGAGTGTAAACAGGAGGGAGGAGGACAAACCGTCGCCTCCTTTCACACAGTAAGAACAGGAAGAGGAAGCTTCTGTCTGAATGTCCCAGTTTGTTCTTCGTTCCCGCTTCCTGCTAAGTGGTTTTGAAGATCTGCTGCTGCGAGACAAAGAAGGTGAAGCTCTGTGCTGCCATTCAACAGCTATTTCAAGTCAACTTTAGATTCTTTTCCCCCCACAGAGGATTTTGGAGGCTTTTGTCGGGCGGGTGGAGCGATGGAGTCGTGGCCCGGTGCTGGATTACGCTCCGGAAGAAAAAAAAAAGGGCTCAGCTTTCTAATCATCAGTAATCCCTCTTTTCTTCTCCTTCTTCTCCATGTAAACTCAAGTTTCAGAGTTAGACAGAGACGAGATTAAAGCCTGCAGTCGACGGCAGTCAGCGAGAAAACTAAATGCTTCATCTTCTTTATTTTAGCATCCTTAGTTAACCAAACTGAATGTTTAAATATATAGATTAATCAGAGTCATGTTTATTCAGCTCTTCTTCCTGTAAACGAGGCTGAATCACCTGAAACGCAGACGTACCTGAGGACGATCAGATTATTATCTTGTCTGCCTTTCATCTTTGTTCCTGTTTCCTCCCCTGGTTTTGGTTTGGTCCAGCAGTGGTAGCTTCCAGTCTCCTCCCACTGACCCTACCTGACCTGTGCTCTGGGCCTTTTCCACACAGACTCTCCAGCTTGTTTACCTCTGATCCAGCCTGGCTCCTTTGGCTTTGTAAGTTCTGAACTTTGTTTTGATCTGTCCTCAGGCTTCCTGAGTTCTGGATTCTGTGTTTTTAAGAGGATTATAGATTGTTGGGCTGTTTTCTGTGTGTTCTGGCTCTGGGCCTGGTGAATCTCACCTGTTGTTCCACCATCCAGTCCAGTCCTCCCGGCCTCTCCTTTCATTCCATCCTTCAACTTTCTTTTTAATAGATCCATAAAAACCTCTTTAGCTGTTTCTCCTGCAGGTACCTGAAATGATCCTGCTGCTATCAAATGTATAACTGTCCTTAAACTGTGCTCTTGTTTAACTGCTGTGGCTGAAAAAGGAAAAGGTTTGATGAGACAGGGAGATGGAAACACTCACGCAGTAACTACCCTGCAGGTTACTGACTCAAAGACAGAAAGAACATGTTGTCTTAAACCAGGGGTGTTTAACCCTGATTACCTGGAACAGGTGTGTTCAGTCAGAAGCTGTAAGTGCAGGAAGGCATAGAAAACAAGCTTTGAGGACCAGGGACGACCACTGCTGCCTTAAAAAGCATCATTTTTAATAAGAGCTTCACGTTGTGTCAGGACTACGTGAACTGATGAGTTAAAACACTCTGAGCCTTATTTCCACAGTGTGTTCACAATATGTGAAACTATTAAAATGAAGATTTAGATTTTTACTAATATTAAATGTTGTGACTTGTTTTTATGGTGATGGATCCTGGAAAGTGCTGAGATCTCCATGAAGGGTCCTTAAAGGGTCCTTAAACCTCTTGCTTGATGGTTGATGAACCCTTGAAATGGAAAATTCAGGCCCAGACATCATAAAAGCCGTTTTGATGGTGTCTGGGTTTGTTTTCAGTAAATGTGTCTGAAGGACTCTTCACCACGTCACCGCTGCCTCACTTCACACACTGAGAGCTGCTTCAAAACCAACAAACGGTCTTTAAACTCAAACGTCCATAAGTTTCCACCGACATGAAGCACACAGAGTCGTAGCGGACGAAAAGAGGGAGACACTAAGTACTTTAAGTACTTTTCGTAAGCAGTTAAAACATGCTGTACGTCCATACACACGTTTTTACTATCATCTGTTGTGTGTCTAGTCTCAGATTCTCCCTGAACACACACACACAGAGTTTTTACACCTTCTGTTAGCTGCAAACACTCGCTGTAAATCCTCAGATAAAAGCTTTTGTTTAGTGCAGGGTTATTCAAATAAAAGTCCACAAGGTCCAGACAGTCCAGGTCCACAAAGCTGCCGGGCAGGAGAGGTTCTTGTTACCACTGCTGAATGAGTGTTTTAATAAAAACCATCTCTTCTCTGTCTCTGGTCCACTACAGGACACATTCAGAGTCTGTTTAATCAAACCAGTTAATATAATAATCAAATTACTAAATTAATTTTAAAGGTTAAATCGTGTTTCAGATGTAAATTGATAAAAAGAGTTTACAGAGACGGCTTCAGTGGTCTCGCTGACACATTTGTGTCTCTGAACACAAAATGTTGCTGGGAGTCGTCTGTGTGTTAAAGAACCTAATATCAGAACCAGCCGGCTCAGTTCAATAATTACAGGGTGAAATACTGTAGCTGTCAGTCAGAAGGGAAGAAGAGTTTGGTTTGATAACCAGTCACCCTCCAAACTTTCAGACTTTTGATCAGAATCACTTGATTTGGATTAAACAAGTCTAAATATTGATCTTTGACATTAATCTGAGGGTTTTTATCTCTGAGGCAGCTCAGCTTGACATTTGACATTTAGTGCAATATTAAATTTAAAACATTATCCCCTCAGTGACTTTAAAGTGTTCCTCCTTTACCTCACCTCTCTGACATCAATTTATAATAAAACATCTGAGGTTTAATATCACCGCGCTCCTCTTCCATTCATTAATGTCACCTTCTCTATCTGCACCACCTGACTGACAGCAGGCTGGATTCATACTACATATTCTGATACTGTGACAGAACCAAACCTCACAAAAACCTCCTCCAGAGACACTTCAGAGATCCAAAAACTACTGGTCTGCTTCACATGAAGGATGAAAAAACAAGAAACGTGTCATAAAAAGCAGGAGCAGGTCAGGTCCTCCGTCATCCTCAGGAGAATTTAAACTGTTTATACTCATATAATCTCTGCCTCATTAAAAATATATACGCTGAGCGTTAGTACTCCCTGTGGGATTTGAACCCCTAACCCTGGCAGTGTTGGTGCCTTGCTCCCCCCTCACATTACTGTGCAGTTTGTGGGCCTGTGAGTGGAGATGTGCTCTGAGCTTTGAGCAGGATGTAAATGTGAAGGTGACTCCTGGAACTAATGAGGAGAAGAAAAGTCGAACGACACAAACCAGGAGAGAAAACCAGACTCTGAAAACCAAAAGACATCAGGCAGAATTAAAAGCCACTCTGTAGAAATCAAAGTTATTTCTTCTGAGTATTGTTCTGTGGGTGCTGGTGAATTGACAGATGTTGATTTGGTCATATTTGATTGAGAAGTTTTAAGATTATTTTACTGACTTTAAAGTCACAGGTAAACTGCCTTGCTCCATGTGGGTGTGGTTGTGATCCTTCACAGGTGAACGGATTAATACTCACCCTGTATCTAATTATTAACGGATACCATGGTATCTAAAACATGACCTTTTACCATGTGCAAAGACACACACACACGACGTACAGCCAGCTCTGTGTGTGTGGTTAACAGACAGATGGACTCCCAGGAGGACTGTGGGAAGTCAGTAATCTTAACGAGCGTGTGACCTCCTGCTGAGTGGGCGGACTGCTCCTCATTAGCATATTAACTTCATGAATATGTGCATAATCAATGAGCAGCGTCTTCAGACTTCCTGTCAGCCTGTCTTTGTTGGCTCCGGTCTAAAAACGAAGGGTGAGAGAAACACATGAGCTGAGGTAATGATGCAGATATCAGGACTATGTCGTCATGGTGATAAAACTAACGCGAGTGACCAAATTAACCTCAAATTTAAGGTTAACAAACTTCAGCCGGTGTCATTTTGAAAGGGTTAGGTATGTGTGCAGGCATGAGCTAAAAAGAATAACATATATAAACATAAACTTAAAATAATAAAAATTTACCTCATAAATTGTGTAACCACGGTAACAATTTGACTTTGTAATTGTTTGTTAATTAATTTAAGATTTGTTGTTTAATTACCTATGTTTCAGTTTAAAATAATAAAAGTTTTACTGATGATGGTTCTCAGGACACTATTCCGTTTATTCCTTTCAACTCAAGACAAAACTAAACTTTGAAAAGCAGATAACATCACCCAGATGGTCATTAACTCCTGCCACCCCCTCCACTCTTTGAACTGCATTACCCAGAAGCCCCCTGTGGGTGGCCATGACAGAAAGCCTCATTTACAAGTTGGAACTTAGAAGAAGCTCCAGTGACATGAAGAGAAGATGAAAAAGAGATGAGAAGAGATGAAAGCTGTGGGAGGACTGAAGCTAATTATCAAGTCTCACTTTAATGACAGAGGCAGCAGACGAAGAGAAGGCGACAGGAAGGTGTAATTATCACCTGTCAGTGCCGTCCAGGCTCAGATGGAGATAAAGATCAAGTGACACGAAGAACAGACATTTACCAGCACTGTGCAGAACCTTTCTACTGCAGAAATGCATTTGATGTCCAAAATTAATAAGGTGTCTTAACATGTTATCAGATTTATATAAAACATTCTTAGTGCCAACATCTGGACACAGGTTCTGATGTAACCTCTACCTGACCCTATACTCAGAAAGTGAAAGGAACTTTTTGTGCTGTTAATTTTTTGCTAAATGCATTTTCAAATAGATATTTCCTGTTAACCACACACCCTGGATACTGTGTCCTAAATTATTCTAATGAGCTCAGCTCAGTGTAACTGATAACTCTAGTTAAACGTTTGGATTTGTGTTTAAGGTTTTGAGAAATAACTTTTAGCAGTTGTGAAAAACTGTAATATCCATTGTTATGCAGACAAAATGGATGTGTCATAATTTCCTTATTCTGCTTCCTGACATGTTAGTCACTGGTCCAGCCTGGCACAGATCCGTTTGATTGACAGCCAATTACCTTGGAGGCACATGAGATCCCACCCTCTCTTGAACATCTCATTAAAGACACCAACAAAGGAGCGATGCCTTCTTTCACCAGTGTAGCATGAAGTTCGGCCTTTTCTGTTCTGTTCCCGTCTATTATTCAGCCTTGATTATTGTAACGTTCTGTTTTCTGGTTTTTCACAAGTCTGTACTAGAGGTCTTCAGATGGTCCAATCAAATCAGACTTTAACCTGCTACTGATACATACGTGCAATTACGTCCAGTACGTCCAGTACTTACCTCTTACTAATCCTTTGGTGGGTTGGTTTCAGTCACAGCAACAGTTCAAGTCCGTCCACCCTGAACCTGGTTCTGTTGAGATATTTCTCTCCACTGTTGCCTGTGGCGGCTTGTTGGGTTTTGTTCTGACTTTACAGTCTAAGATGTGTTACATTGATGATGATTTGGTTCTGTATAACTAAAGCTTGTTGTTGAGTTGTACGTGCAGGTTGTACGTGCAGGTGCAGGTGTAACAGGGAACGGGAAGAAGTCTGAGGACATTGGGACATGTTAGAAAACAACAGGGCTTAATGAAAATACAGGAAACTGGCAAAGTTGAATCTTGACAGATGGGCAGACAAACCAAGATAAACTGAGATTGGAAATCATCTTTGCTTGTATTTATTTATTTATCCATCCGTCCATTTTCTGGAGTCAGGCCACAGCGGCAGCAGGTTCAGAAATATAATCCATCCCTCTCCCCAGTAATGTTTCCAGCTCCCCCCAGGAATCCCGAGACATTCCCAAGACAAATATGTAATCGCTCCAGCATGTCAGGTGTAGAGAGTTACTGGTTTCTAGCAAACTCCTACAGGGTCACAGCAGGATTGTGCCTCCTCTTAGAAAACTTTTGTCATTTGTCTCCATTTGTTTGTAATTTCGTCTCCATTACATTTGTCCCTGTAGTTTCTCCTGTCAGCTGTGAACCTTGTTAATCTTCATGACCTCACACACACATGTAGTTAGATACTGAGTGTGCTCGTTTTACAAACTGCTGTTAAAGAAATGTTCAGTCCCAATACCTGGTGATTGATTACAGAACAAATTGAAACCTGACAGAAGCTCAGTCGTGAAGAAAAAAGCTTTGAAGTGATTCTGTTAGATGGATTTCACATTTAAACATTCAGAAATTTTATTTCATTAGGTTTCTGTCGTGGTCAGTTATATTTATGTTGCTCTGTCAACTGATTAATTCATGTCTGGGATAATTACTGGATACTGATCACCATTTTTATTTGAGTGCAGTTATTTAATTATACGGTACATCACCACATTAAGATAAGTTATGGAGCATATCTCTATAAAACAAAAGTTACACACTGTAGTTTTAAGAGCCTTTACTGGGTCGTCGGCCTGGGGGAGGAAAGGAAGACAACAGCCTTATTTCATCTAAACAGAAACTGATGAAATGATCCAACATGTCACTAAAACCTCTGAGAACAGTTTTTTAACTGTAGGACTTTGTTCTGTTTGTTTCTATACACACTTTATTTCGAACGTCTCTGCAGCACGAACAGAGGTTTCACATCATTGTGGGACATGTCTGATATGGGCTGTGGTTTGAGTTCAGAATTAGATGAACTTTAATGATACTTCTGTCCTGCAGGTTGGTTAAAAGCTGCGGTGAGCTGTGCTGTCAGCCTGCTGCAGGGAGAAAACCCCACCGTGGGTCCGACCCAGCAGTGATTGTGTTGGACTGAAACAGCCTCCTGCAGCACAGTCCTCTGTCTGCTGAGCCACAACCATCTACAGAAACATTTTCAAACACAAATGACTGCCGACAGCAGCCAACACACACTTGCAGAATTAGCCGTTAGCTCGTGAGCTCTGAGCAGATCTCTGGGTTTTATGAAGCTGTGGATGGTTTTTACTGAAACTGCAGGAATAAACTCTGGTTTTAGTGTTGTACCCACGCTCAACTAAACACACTCACTGAATGTCGTAGGGCCTCAAACATTTACAGCCGATGGCTCAAAACAAACTCTTGTCTCCACAGATTAAACAGATTATAGAAAGTTGACAGACTTGTTGAGTCGCTCTGCAGTAACAATATTAACCAAAGTGTTTTCTAAATCATTCTGCAGGTTTTGTGACTTGTCGTTTTTCTCTTTACTCTGGCAATGCTGCATTTACAGACCCCTGTCATCACACTTGTTCTTGTTATACTTGGTATACGAGCAAAAGCCCTTTCTTCTTTCTTTCTGTTGTTTGTCTCTTCTCCTTTTCTCTCTCCTCTGTCCACTCACCCCGACCAGTCGAGGCAGATGGCCGCCCACCCTGAGCCTGGTTCTGCTGGAGGTTTCTTCCTTTGAAGGGAGTTTCTCTTCTCCACTGTCGTGGGGCATTATTGGTTTCTCTCTATGTAACTCTGTAAGGTGTTGACATTAATACATGAAGATTTGAGATTATCCTCCTGTACTATTTAAATACACTGAATTCATTTTAAATCCACTGTGGTAGTCCACAAAGAATACATCAAAAACTATGACACTGTTAAAATATATCTAGACATGACAAAAAGGGGAAAATGTTTTCTTTCAAAGTTAAAGAAATTTGTCTCCTTAGTGGTAAAACACACACAGAGTGTTTGTTAAAAGAAATGGCTCCGGCCGAAAGCTAGAAACTGTCTTTGTCCAATTTTATCCTTATGTTGGACTGTTAAATGTCAGTGAATCGCCTGGTTTTTAATAAGTGGAGAAGCTATAAATACCCAGTTCTCCCAACTTTTTCTCACAGTGTTTAATAGAAAGTCAGATCAAAAGGTCAAATCTCCTTCGGTTTTATCCATGGAAACAAACATTGGATAGATTTGATTAATTAACCTGCAGCCACCTTGAGCCTCACTTCTCCAGCATTCCTGATGAAACACTGTGAAGTTTGTGTCGTGGCAAAACTTAAAAAAAAAAACCAGCGGGCTCGACTTTAAGTTTATATGGTTTTATTACAAAAACGTATAAGAATATAAAATAAATGCTTTGATGTTTAAGACACAGAACACCAGACCCCTGCCCGAAGGTTTGCACCTTCTTATATCCTCCTCTCCACGCACAACACTGTACATTTAGAAAAACAGATTGTGCAGGATTAACAACCTTAATTTCAAAATGGATAACTCCCAAACAAAAACTGAACTAAAAAGCAGAACTTGAAACAAACATCACCATCATTTGGATGTCATTGCTGCTGTTCCTACCACTTAGGGAAAAAAACACACAGTCTGGCCACAGAGGTCACTTTCAAGAAAAGAGGAAAAAGATCATGTCTGAAAAAGTGACAACAGACCACCAGCTCCACCAGTTTCTCTGCTGCTCTGGTGGAAATATTAAGGAACTGAAACGTTGTTCAGTTCTGAGCTGTGACTGTTGAGATCTGACGCTCTGCAGGAGGTCTGTGAGTATTCAAATATTAATTTAGTATATGTTGCTGTGTTTTGCTGGTCAACTATGTTTTTTGTTTCTTCATTAACAAGTTTTACACTAAATGATGTTGCAGTAATACAACATATACTGTAGGTACAGGATACAGGTGTGTGACTTCTACTGAGGAGGGAACGTTCAGTCCACTTACTTACTCTGATACCATCAGGTTTCTCCTAAAACATATTTAAACGTTGTCTGTCGTTGTTCAGGTGGGAGAGACACAAAAACTATTGTATGTGTGTGTATGTGTTGTATTGTTAAAAATCTAACACTTAATTAAACAAATAGTTGCTAAATAAATGTTAGCTGTAGCCGTAAACTATCCGTAATAAGTGATTAGTTTTATAGTAATGCCACAGCCACGTCGAAGCTTTTTTATAGCTTCTTATATGTCAAAGAGACAGGAGTGGTCTTCAAACTAAACTATTCAAATAAGGGCTGAAGTAACATGCACATTTATTCGTCTACAGATTTACACCTGAACGTCCAGAATACCAGCATGCCAACAATAGGACGTTCAACGTTCATCTTTGTGCTTAATTCTAAGACTTCTTGTCTTTCTTCTTCTGGTCCATCTAAACCCTTTGTTTGCTTACTCATTAAAGAACTGCACCATCGATTACTCTGACAGTCCACAGGATGAAGTTACCGCAGAGTGTTCAAAGCAAGAACTTGTTACCATTCCTGACGACATCCCCAGAGACGTGACTGCGGTAAATCTCTTCTACAATCAGCTTAAAAAGATTAACAGAGAAGATTTTGGTAATTTGTTGAAGTTGAGAGTTTTGTACCTGAGGGATAATTACATTGCTCATGTGGACGATGGATCTTTTATCCATCTTGGTGCATTGACGACTCTTGATTTGAGCAACAACTATCTCACCAACCTGACTGCCGACCTCTTTCAGGGACTGTCCAATCTCACCACGCTTGTTCTTAGTTCTAACAAAATTAAGGTTATTCACACCTCAGCTTTTCTGTTCATGACCAACTTACATACGGTGATGTTAAGCTTTAACTACCTCAAACTAGTCACTGACATTCAGCCCATTCTCCAGCTTTCACATTTACAGGACCTGAGCATCACCACACCGATCTTTCCTCACCTAGATTCCATTGACCTGTCTCAGTGTGGTCAAGGTGATGGGCTTACATGGGACATACCTGACAAGACTTTACTGAAGAACATAACTCAGCTGTATCTTGGTCACGGTTCCATCTCTTTTCATGAAATCCAGAAAGTCCTGCAGAGTCTAGACTCACTGACACACCTGACACTGAGTTACATGGAGAGATGGATCAAAAAAGGTCTCTTAGCTACAGCCTGCAAAGTACCAACATTGAGGAGGCTGGATCTGTCTTGGAACAACTTCGAAATCTTAAGTACAAAACTTGTCACGTGCTCTCAGCTCAGTGAACTCGACTTGTCCAATAATCAGATGACTGAACTGTCTAGACATTCAATACAATCAATGAATAAACTGAGGTCCCTGAATGTGGAGCAAAACTTCCTCACCACAGTGCCAGAAGACGTAAGGACCCTCTCCTCCCTTGAGATCCTGAATCTGAGCGACAATCTTATCTTAGAGTTGAGCTGTGATGACTTCATCAACACAACACACCTCACAGATCTTTACCTGCAAACCAACCGCATCGCCAAACTGGACAGATGTCTTTGAAAATCTTAATGACCTGAAAGTTTTAGATATGAGTCATAACCGGATACAGACGTTTGGAGGTGCCTTCAGAATAAGCCTGCTGAAGCTTGAGTTCTTGGATTTGAGTGAAAACGTTGTACCACTTATTGAAAAAGGGGAATTTCAAGGTTTAGTGTCTCTGAAATATTTAAATGTGGTTTCAGGTGGCATTGAAAATACAGCCTTTGAGGGACTGAACAATTTGGAGACTCTTATAGTTCATCTTCCCCTCAGCTCTAAAGACACATTCAGAGGATTATCAAAGTTGGAAAATCTTACAATCTATTTTAATTTAAGTACAAGTTTGAAAAGTCTAATTTAGTCTAATTTAGTCTAATTTAGAATCTCTCTTTAATTTAAAGTCATTAAAAGTTTTAAAAATAATTTGTGATCACTGTGGATTCCCCCGTGACGTACTAATACAAACTCTCGTGAGTTTGAAACATTTGGAGGACTTCACAGCTGAAAACATCTGTGCTTCTGCACCAGATCCTATCAGATTTCAATTCAACCCACAGCTCAAGAGACTTTCAATCACACAGAGTAATTTGACAGATTTGGAGTTTCTGGCACAGACCAACCTCTCCGCACTCAGATATTTAAAACTGACAGATAATCAGATCACTGTGATCAATGAGTCAGTTTTCCAGTCTCTCCCTGCTCTGACATACCTGGACCTGGAAAATAACCCCTTCAACTGTGACTGTTCTAACGCTGGATTTATCCAGTGGCTGAAGAGCAACAACCAGACTCAAGTTGTTAACGCCCATCAGCACATTTGTTCTTTTCCTGCTGCTGAGGGAAGGAAGTTGCTGGACTTTGACGTCCATTCCTGTAGGATGGATGTGAGCTTCATCTGGTTCATTTCCAGAATATGTCTGGTTGTTCTTACTCTGCTCTTAGTTTTCATCTGCCTCTTCCTGAGGTGGCAGCTAGCCTCCACCTTTTATATCGTCCTGGCCTTCTTCTACGACAGCAGGAAGAAGAAGAAGGGAGCTCCTCATCAGTTTGATGCCTTTGTGTCTTACAACGTTCATGATGAGGCCTGGGTTTACAGAGAGATGCTTCCAGTGCTGGAGGAGGAGCAGGGCTGGAGACTCTGTCTGCACCACAGAGACTTCCAACCAGGTAATGTCTGTATGTCTTTGTTTCTGTCCCTCCTTCTCCGCTTGCTAAACAAAGCAGCATCAAGTGCTGTCATCAGTTCCACCAACCAGACATTTGCAAAAAATTCTCATCACATTGCTTTTTCTTATTTGATCTCTGATATCATCAGGTCCCTTTATCCAGCACAACGCTTACAGTAGAAACTACTTGTTTCTACTAGTTGACTGCATAAAGAGAAGTTGAAACCAGCTCCGCTTCAAGCAGCTCCAACTGTAAAATGCTGCTTTATCACTGATGACTCCATCTGAGTCTTCATCCAACATCTCTCTGAACAGGGTCTTAATTTTCAGACTCAACATACAAACTGCTGTTTCCACAGGTAAACCCATCATGGAGAACATTACAGACGCCATCTATGGCAGCAGGAAGACTATCTGTGTGATCAGCCGGAGAGACCTGCAGAGCGAGTGGTGCTCCAGAGAGATCCAGATGGCCAGGTGGGGGTACCAGGTTTCATTATTCTGTCTTTGTATTGAATGACTGCTACATGGACAGATTAAACTATAATATGAAGAATTACCTTCCTGTGCTTCCTGCTTTTATCTCTGTCCTGGTCTGTCCTGTGTGTTACAGCTTTCGTCTGTTTGATGAGCAGAAGGACGTGTTGATCCTGCTGTTTCTGGAGGAGATCCCGGCCCAGCAGCTGTCTCCATACTATCGCATGAGGAAGCTGGTGAAGAGACGCACCTACCTGAGCTGGCCTCAGGCAGGACAACACACAGGAGTCTTCTGGCAGAACGTCCGGAGAGCTCTGGAGACAGGAGACTCTCCCACCGACAACACAAACCTGCTGACTGGACCAGCAGAGTTCTGATAATATTACAGAACCTGTAAATTTTCATATAGTACAGGTGAATTTTACAGTGAACAAGATGAGTTCCATGTTTAGATCACAGCTAATTTTATGACAACATTCTACATCCTACTTATATCCCCAAAACATAACGGTACTAAACATGATGTACATAACTGGACTGTTCTGTCCACAGCAGTGTGACAGATCAGTATCATTTTCACACATGAATGATTATCTCTGTTATCTCAGAGTGTTTTTCTGTTGTATGTTTAAACTTGTCGACATTGTTTTCCACCCAAATAGTCACAGAGCAAAGGTGACACATTTGTTAACTGTCACTATATTTTATCTGCCCTCATGTCTTGTTTGATTAGACTAAATGGACTCTCTACTTCATTTCTGGACTTCAGCTATATGCTAACTAGTTTTCCAACACATAATCAATATGTACAAGACGTGACAATAATACGCCCTCACCAATAACCACCCACGTGACACTTTAATGAAGAAGAACCTTGTTGTTGATCCAGATCCTGAAACTAGGTGCTGGTTCTCGGTTGATGCTCATGTAGTTCAGAGTTGGTTCAGCTTGAGAACCTGCTAAGATCTGGTTTCCTTTGCAGCAGAACCACCACAGAACTGCAGCTTTAAGTCATTCTGCACCCAACTCCAACTTCTTAGTGTCTCTGTGCTCGGGTTGCACTATGAACTTCAGTCAGAGGCTGGTGTGACGTGATTCTTCCTCTGAACCCGTCAGAGACTCTGATGAGTCACTGTGTTTAAGCACCAGACGTTTCTCGCGGATCTTTATTGTCACTGTAACAAACAGATGTCTTTAACTCCTCTGTGCTGTTCGAGAGATCGTCATAATTTCTCCCTGTAGTTTCTCCTGTTGATTGGCTTTTGAATGAGCACCTCATTAATCTTTATGACCCCAGTGATTACACTCACTCAGGTGCACGGATACTGTAAATACTGTGTGTGTGTGTGTGTGTGTCTGTTTGTGTGTCTGTGTGTGTGTGTAATGAAGCATTAGAGAACAAGAGAGCAAATTAAAAACTGACAGCAGATCAGTGATGAAGAAAAATAGCTTCAGAAGTGATTGTGTTAGAATAGATTTCACATTTAAACATCAATATTTCATTTTATTTAGTGCTTTTTTTCTGCAGCTTTTACATCCAGACTTATTTAATTTGCATGTTCCACATTTATTTTGTTATAGTATGTTAGTGGACTCTGTTGCTGGGGGGGAAGAAAAGTCTGTTCAGTTTTAGCAGTTCTTAAATGTTTTTACAGTTTGGCACTTAGCCTGAAAACTTTCAACTCTTTTCTCTTAACTTTAAGTCGAGTTCTTTTTGTTCTGCACAGTATTGAAACAGAGACAATAAGAGATTCTGTAAAAGATTATTAAAATCTATATGTTACAAGAGCAAAGTGTCTGAATCAGCATTCATACAGTGATCTACACAAATTAGACCAAATTTAAAAACATCAAACACATCTGGGGATAAATTTAGTGAAGGCTGCTTCTCGCGCTTACACTGGATGAATATGGTGATATTATGCAGAGAGGATCAAGGTGGAGTCGCTCATGAATAAATGCAAATGTGTATCTACACACATGGTTGAACATCACCGCACTGAGCTGCTGTCCACAGGACAGATTCCTCCACTGCTTCAGAGGCTGGTGAAGTATCAGATGATGGTATTTTGGTAATTACATAGAACAATTGAAATGACATGAAGCAGTAAACAGAGACGTCACAGTTGATCTGCCTCAGTCAGGTGAGACGACGCCTCTGCAGACACAAATCTTCTTATTACTACTAAAACACAACCAGTTAGACACAAATAATCACCTGTGATCCATGAAAATCCACCACAGCATCTTTTAAATTGCGTTTAGAAAGTCAATTAAAGTTAAAATCTGTAAAATGTAAAAACCAAAGTCAGTAAATGCTGAAAATTAAAGTCGAATCACAATAAAACAAACCCACAGAAACTGTGTTGATAGAAAACTCCAGTTCTGCTAAACTCTGAGCTCGTCTCCAAACTTTAATGGGCCAAAATGATGCTGGTTACCCGGCAACCAATGATCCGATAACAGCTCTTCATTTGGAGACATCAAAAGTCATCGACTGAAACAGGGAGAGCAATCTGCCGCAATTACACCTCACGTGACCGCGCGCACACAAACTGCTGCTCACCTCAGCGTGCACAGAGCATCACTACCAGATAATATCTTTGGTTTTGTTCAATGTTTCTAATGAAGAAGTAAAAGCAAACTGCAGAGAAAAGTATTTAAGTCATTGAAGTAAAACTTGGTAACAAATAAAAGTAAAGTACTGGCAGTTGAGTGGTAATCTAATAATATGAAATATGATATTATCAGGTCTGATTCACAAAACTGCATAAACTGTGTAATAATGTGTAATAATGCTTCATTGTTGAACTATTAATGATTCATCAATGCTTCAGCAGGCAGCAGCTGTTGTCACGTGGAACATGACTAAAGAGAGTCCACCTGTATATGACTTCATCTTCAGACAGACTCTGTCCATTACACACGGTGACAGCAGCTGTAGAAACAAATGATCATTTAACTCTCACATTAGTGAGCAGCTGTCAATCACTCGTTTGTTCTTTCTTCATATTTTTACAGACGTTCCTGTGCCAGACTAAATTTAATTGAAGCCTCAGTGCATCCAGTCAGACAGATATTGACTCCATTTAAACCTCCTTCTGCTGTTAATCCCTCTTTTCTGTCACTTTCTATCTTCACTCTCTCTCTCTCTCTGACACAGTCGTACGCTCCCTCACCCTGGATTCCCTGTTTGTCCCCCCCGGTTATCTCGTCTCATTGAGGAGCACATTTCAGCCTCCCCACCCCGTCAGCAGTCTGCCCCCAGTCTGCTGACACTAATAAAACCTGCAGTTTCCTGTTAAATCCTCTAACAGACTCTGTCAGAGAAACTAGAGGAGCCGCCGCCGCTCATCAGTTTTTACTGGGCCACATCTCACACACCTGATACACCTGCAGGAGGCGCTCCTGCCCACCCCCACCTTCTTATTTAACAGCTTAACAGGTCAGCAATTTGAATCCTGTCGTCCAGGAAGGACGTTCACAGAAGGAGAAAAACTAAAACCCATCCTGCTGAAACATCAAATGCTTTGTCACAGACAAACACAAGAAGAAGACACAACCGGGATTCTTACCCCCCCCATGAGGAGGTTTGGGAACATTCCTCAAAGTCTCACCTCATCTTAAAAGGATTTATTCAGAGGGTAAACAACCGCTACCAGAAACATTAAGGCCCACGGGGTGCTCCTGACCTACATTCTCTGTGTTCCCCGAACGCCTCACACACACGGACAAAACCTTCAGGTTTTTTAGTCGGTCTGCGGTCATGCGTGAGTGTGTCCCACTCGGGTCGGTCGGGTAACAGGTCTTTCATTTTACCATCTGTAGAATCAAACTGAAGCTCGTCACACTGATGTGTGTTGTTTGTGTTCGACCTCCGCGATGCAGATGAAGTGAAGCGTTAAACCCAGAGAATTACTGAACCGTTTTAGTTTGTTGTTGGAGCCGCTGATAAAAACTCATTAACACTGGACTGAACTAAAGTTTGGTCGATGATATCACGTAGCTGTGATCTTCCTCTTAAAATGTTCCATTTTACATAATTTCCAGCTGAAATGTTTCTGCAGCACAGAACAAAGTGTTTGTGTAACGTTTGTGTATAATGATTATTATAAGATGTGATCAGTCACATTTCAAACTGCTGAATTCGTTCGTCAGTTGTGTTTCTTTGTGTCTTCTTAATGTGTGTAAGTGTGATGTGCACACAGTGTGTGTGTTTGTACCCAGCAGCTTCCATTAAGAGGAGTCAGTCAGGTGGCTGCAGGCGGGACGAGGAGACGAGGAGGTGAAAGACAAACATCCTGCCGTTAATAAACCAAAAAACAGAGGAGGGGAACCTTTCCCTCTGGTGTGTCTGCAGGCGATGACCTCCATCACTGACCTGCTGCTCCACCCACTGTGGCTGATTCTTTAAACCACTCTCTTCAGTTGTACTGTAGGAGACCCCTTAGTGGGGATCCATCGATCAGACAAACGCTGACTCTCCTCCAACTTTACGTCAGTGCTGTGACATGAAAGCTTAAAGTGGACACCGCATCACTGCAGCCGTGTGTTAGAGCTGGACACTGTGCAGACTGGACACCAACATCTACACCTGTGTTCACACCGCCGGGGGGGGGGGGGGGGGGGGGGGGGGGGGGGGGGGGGGGGGGGGGGGGGGGGGGGGGGGGGGGGGGGGGGGG
>JAUYWH010000003.1:512542-547897 GCA_034779795.1 Ctenopoma multispine
TGTGTGTGTCTGTGTGTGTGTGTGTGTGTGTGTGTGTGTCTGTGTGTGTGTGTGTGTGTGTGTGTGTGTGTGTGTGTATCTGTGTGTGCCTGTGTGTGTGTGTGTGTCTGTGTGTGTGTGTTGTTGCTCTGACTTTTGCTCTAAAAGCTTTTCTAGAACGAAACAACACAAAAACCTTCTTCCTACTTTACTTTCCTCCTGAATTATTAATAAAAACACGTATGTCCTGCACAGACGTACACGTCGTGTTCTTGTTGGATTTCTTTTGTCATGTCAGCATTTTATTGTGAAAATCAGCTTAAAGACATTTTAACAAATATACAATCGTTATTGCACCAGATGATGTTTTCTGTTAACATAATGAGCATCAATCTAAACAGATATGTGACTTTAGAAAAGTCAGACTGTAAATCTTTATTTATATGTTTATATTTCACAGCGAATTACAGACAGCGACTGTACTGATGTATAAACATTATTAAATGACATCACACTGTAAGGCTGAGTCCACTCAGTCAGTCATAAAATATCATATGAAGTTGGATCAAATATCCGATATCTGTTTATACATCAGGAGTTTCAGACTTAGAAAATAAAAGCTTCGGTAAGATGTTTGATCTTTTTTCCACTTGATGTCTGAACAGCAGCATCTCTCTGATCACACCCAGACAACTTTTAAACCACTTCTTTTTCATCCTAAAAGTGGCTGAAGTGAAGAGTTCACATCAAACGGTCCGCGTCATACTGTCAGCGCAGCTACGTCGACACGCAGCACACAATCTGCAGCATCTCTGTGAACATCGAGGTATCAAAGTGAGGAAGAGAGAGTTGACTCTGCTCTCACCTCACGTTCTGACACACAAACACCATCATCAACAAAAACACGCTACATGGTGCTGAAACCTCAGGCGTCTGATTGTCCCCGAATGCACCAAGGAGTTCCACAGGGCTCGTATTTTCTGGAAACGTTTCTCGCACTTTCCTAAAATGAGCTGGTGTTTATCTGTTATTTTAGCTGTGTGTGATGTGGTGTGTGGAGTAGATTCAGCTGATTATTTACTGAACACCTACAGGTCCAGCAGCTAAAAGTCAAGTCTAATCTCTCTAGAAAACTCTGACACATTAATGCCTGTTTCCTACCACTTAGCTAGTCGCTCCGTACGTACCCACACCTACATAGCATCTGCTCAGTGAGGTGTGTTAAGTTTGTTGTTGACTTCCTGTGAAAGAAATTGTTCCATCACGTTTCCAGTGGTTTGCACCTGAATTTATTCAGTGTGTCAAAGTGATGAGTCTAACCAAGGAAAGCAGTGAACGTCTGTCTTATCTGTCATCAGAAAGAATGAGATCACTGACTGAAACGAGCTCCCTTCGTGGGGGCTGGACTCATTAAACAGCCAGCTGAAGTGGTTCTAATCAGGATCCTTGTTGGACACCTTTCACTGGAGGTTTTCCATGCACCTCCAACTTGAAGGAGGACAGAACTCTGGGGTAAACCCAGAAGGAGGTAGAAATAGGAGGAGCTGGAGAACGTTGTTGGAACAACTGGATAATCTTATGGAACCTGTTGCCACGACGATAGATGGATATTTGGATTTGATTGGATGAGGCTAATTGTAGCTGATTCCTCCACCTGCAGAGGTCACTGCTGAGCTTGATGTAAAGCACATCTACAGGTGCAGTGAGTAGGTGTGTGTTCCTGATGTGTGTTTGTGTTACTCACAAACTGACAGCGTCCCCACAGAATAGACGATTGTGAGTATCGTCATCACACACACACACTTCCCACCGTGCATCTCTACACAGCAAACTTATTAAGATCAGTCAACCAAATGCTCATCAAGCAACACACACACACAGACACACACAGACACACACAGACACACACACACAGACACACACACACACAGAATAAATGTCTGTCATTGGCTGTGTCCTCCGGCCTCCTGAGGGAAACAAAGACTGAAGGTGAGACGAGGAGGATGAATGGATCTGTTCGTGTGTGGTGTTTTACTCGCTTGCCGAGGCTCGAAGTGAAAAAGCGTAACCATCCCTCTCTCGCTGTCGTGTTGTGTATTGATAACCACATGTTGTCAGTACAAACACAGACGTCTTCTGAAAAATGTCTTTCTCATGCAGCTGAGCGGCAAACGAGATTAGATCCTCACGGGGGGGGAATGTTAACAATTGTGCTTCAGTGCAGCATCGTATCTAAATGAATGATGAGGGACTTTCTGATAAATAACAAACTCTGGTTACGGTTAGAGAAAGTACAGTAACCTCATGGTGTGAGGAGGTTTTCCTGTTAATCAGACCACAGTGTTTCCCCAACCTTCACCAAGTGCTGCACGAGTCTGAAGACAACCAGAGGAAGGCAGTGATAACGCTGATGATCAGGTCAGTGACTGTTGTTTCATTTGGAATCTGTACCCGGTGAGGTTTGTCTCCTCCTGCTCGACTCCTCTGTGAGGTACGAGGCCTCTTATCTTGTTGCACTTGATGATGTTTTACACCTCATCAGTGCCTGATTGTAACAGCTGCTCTGCGAGTGCCTGAGACGCCTGCTTCAGTGCAGTCCTGCTCTGTTTTTGTCTTGAAGAATTAAAGTGTCCTGAGAGTTTGATTTCCCTCCGTGCAGCCAGTTTCAGTCTGTTGCTGTGTCTCTGAAATGTCCATTCCACTGCTCACACTTTCAGAAACTGTGATTCCCAGTTACTAATGCACAGCACATGCTGATTTTCAGAGGGTTTGGTAGATTCAGAGTCTGTCATTGCTTCATCCCCCCCGTCCTCCCCTCTCTCTGGGTGGCAGCAGCTCCCTGAAGCTCCGTCCCTCCACACTCGACGTGCAGACTGAATACATAGATTCTCCCCTTTGTTTGGAAAAGACTGGGAGAGAAAAGAGAGAGGGGACGCTCTGAGAAACAATATAGCTTGAAGGACAACGGGAGCTTATTACAAACACACACACACACGCTGCCTCGCTCTCTAACGGCTCATAAATGATTTATGTAATATTTCTGTTTGAACTCTCTCTCTCTCTCGCTGCAGTAATAACACTGAAGGACGCTGTTGTTTCTATTATTAACCGTCTCCTGCTGAGTCTCTCTCTAACCGTGATGTGTGCAGACTGTTGGGAGGTGGGAACAGTCCAATGTGAATTCTCCTCTCATTTCATTCTAGATTTGACTTCTGGAGTTTGTGCCCCTGCAGATACAGCAGCTGTTACCAACTAAATCTAAAAGCAAAGCTAAAGACTTGATGGGACCAAGACCACACCACTACTCTGAAACGTCTTCCACATGTGTTATTACCAGAGCTACAGATTCATGTGAAGTCACGGACATCAGTGATCCTTCAGACATATTCTCTCAGTGTTACCGTAATGTTTTTTCTGTTTTTCTAATTAGCTGTTTGGGTTTTTAATATCTGTGTCAGTCAGGTGTAGAAAATGCAAAGTGGAACCTGATCATCTTCCTTCTCTACGGGCAGCGTGTTAATGTTTAGATACCTCCACCAGCAGCAGAACTCCAGTTTCTCCAGTGGCTCAGCTTCCAGGTGATGCATGTCTCCACCTGAGGGAGGAGGTGGAGGAGGAGCTCAGCACCTGTTGGGATCGTGTCCATCAGGTACAATGCAAACATAAAAAAATGCTGAGCAAGAGACACAGAGATGTTTAGGAAGAGAATAGATTAATTTTATTAAGAAAGGTTCAAACAGGTTCCATTTACAGAATGAAATCATTTCATCTTTCTTACGGTTCAGGTTCATCTCTAACAGACTTCATTTATCAGCAGTAATAAGATCATCAGGAACACTTCACCGCGATGCTACTTCTCCTCTCCACTGTAAACTGTTATCTCCTGCTTCAGGACAGCGGTGGACTGAACCAACTCACACACTGAAGCAAAGGCTGCTGGGAGGTTTATGTAAAACAGCTGCAGTATGGGAGGACTGGAGAGTCAAGCACTTCAGGCAGACGTCAGAGACAAACACAAGCTTACTGATACGAGACATGAAAAATAAAAGTCACACACAGACAGACTGAGACGGAAATAATGTTTCATGAGTCAAACTCACAGCGAAGACTGTGTTTTATTCAAAATTCAAAAAACTTTATTAATTCCAGAAGGAAACAGCTGCTCTCAGTTCAAAAGGAAAGAGCAGAGACATAAAGCCTGATTTGAGAGGGCAGAACTTAATTCCCTTAACTAGTGATTATATTGTAAATGAATAATAGAGAAAGACAGAAATACAAATGGAAAAATGCTGCAAAGGATCATGAAGATTTCATCTTTTATACAGAGGAATATACGTGTGACTCAGACGTCATTACTGAACCGTCCCATTAGAATAAAATCCATCATGTGGAAGTGACTGGACACAAAACTCATATGAAATGCTTTTATTTTAAAAAGTTAATGTTAGTGTGTCTCAGCCTGTGGTCTTTAAGTGCTATCAGACAGAGTGCCGTCCCAGGAGGCGTCGCTGATGCTCTGGATCTATATACAGTATGTATACAGTGTTCATGTATTATGTATGTCAAGTGCTGTCAGGAAGTCTCCTGAGCTTCATGCTTTTATATTAAAGCTGCCTACCTTTCCTTAAACGCAATTACTTGGAGCCTAGAGAAAGTACCCACGAGATATATGCCGTGCAAACGGTATCTTTACCTCCAGACTCAGACCAGTCAGAGAGTAAAGCCACACTGACACAGTTCTCCAGAGAGGTGGTACCTGGTCAGGAGGTTTATCAAACCCGAACCAGCAGGAGGCTGGAGAGGTCTGAACAAAGCAGAGCTACTGTAAACGCAGGTTCACACAGAGGAAGAAGACGTTAACAGGACCTTAATGAAAGGTGTGGGGCATCAGATGAAGTAGTATGAAGGTAACTCTATGACAGTGCACTTTTATAACGCGTAGACAAATTTCCCGAGCTGCTTTTTCAAACTTGAGACGTACGCTGTCACTGCGGCCGACCTTCAGCCACCTTTGTTCCTCTGTAAAGGTCTGTGCTGGTTCCTCCTCCATACTAATGCGTCTCCTTCCGTCTGCAGCTCTTTCTTTCATTACTCACGCTGCGCCGTCGTGTCGCCGCCGTAGAGTTTCACTTCCTCGTGAGAAGACAGATAGCGTCCAATCCGTCACCCTGCCGACCTTTCTGTGATGTATGGGGTCATCTGATCTGCCGCTCTGTCGTTTAGCAGATTTATGAGGCCGTCTGCTGTAAAACACTGTGACCTATGCAAAAGATGGAAGTCTTGGATTTTTTGGAAACTCGCCCGACAGCTGATTTTAACGTCTGTACGAGAGCAGAAAGAGAAATAAGAACAAACTCAGAGGAATTTCACTGGAAAGAAGTCACATTATTTCTCCAATAATCAGTAAGTAACCAGGTTACTGACCAGCAAAGGAGAAGTTAGTCACATGCAGAAATTAACTAGTGAGGGGGCGACAACAACAACTTCACTGAATTTATTTTCAGGTACTTAAGAAGAAAGTTCACAGAGTCAACAGGGACCAAGGCTGACCACAGAAGAAAGTTACTACAGAAGAAGCTGCCAACAGGAAGCAGTCAGAGCCAGGAAACCCCCCCCCCCACAGTCCTACAGCGTCTGTCTCCATCTCCTAAACTCCTCCTGTTCGTTTTCATCCAGCAGCAGGTTTTAAGTTGTTAGTGTGAACAAACACAGTTATCCAGCAGGATTCAGTTCTTTGTGTGTCTGTGTGCGTCTGTTTCCTCCTACGGCTTCATCAGCATCAAGTCAACACGTGAAAATACCAAACCCGGATCTCGGTCCAGCACGTCGTCACGGTGAGTCTGTGGTGGATGTTGTTTCATCAGACTGACAGGACGACATTCGGGGAAACAAGGAAACAGTCTGTGCTGTTCACAGTTTGTCACAGAAAGACAAACACAAATGACAAACTTGACAACAGCTGATAATTCCTGCTGCTTTCACTGAGTCTCATCTCAAACTCTCTCAGACATCATTGGATTGGTTCCTATGTTTCTGGTCCACAGTTGTTATGAAACTATGAAAAAGTTCTTATGTAAAGTTAAATAAAATGTATTTCAGAGCTTACTTGATAAGATGCTGATGCTTTACATGCTGTATGTCAGAGAACTCATATTACCTTTTTATTACCTTCAGAACTTCCTGTTTAATTTTTGAATTCTAAGTTTGAACTCTGTGTGGCTCAGGACGTTGGGACACCTGCCTGGATTCTTTGGATCGTGGTTTCAGATGATTTGTTTCTGTGCTCTGACTGTGTGGGAGGAGTTTTTGTCTGTGTTTGTGTCTCCGTCTCTGACTGTAACACAACCATCAAAACCAGATTTAATGAGAATAATGTGACTCGGCCTGTTTGCTGTTCACCTTGTTTTATTATTTGCTTCCTTCTTCACAGACCCTCTGGTTTCCTGGACCTTGTCAACCCCCCTCTGCTCTGTTTGCCTCTCTGACTGCTTGGTATGAGCTCCGACCACAGATTCACCTGCCACCTTATTCTGTGCCAAACATGAACTTCATGTATTTGCTCTGAAAGCTTTAGTTCTCGCTTTGCCGCACAGCAAAGTTCAAACACTCATCACAGTTTGTCTGTTCACTTCTGGCATGAAACTGGAAACGTCTTCATGTGGTTCTGTGTTTGAGTGTTTGATATATATGTTGTCCTAGAACAGATTCATTTTCAGAGCTCAAACCAACCACACCTCACTTCAGTTCATAAACTGTCTGTCGTCAGGTTTGACTTCTGTGGCATCTTTACTCTGTGTGATGTGGTTTGTCATCGTCTGTCAGACGGTTGATTCATGTGCTAGTCTGTCACAGACTGAACAACAGTAACGCTGAGGTCACTGTCTCCTCAGACGCCTCATTTCTCTCGTCCATGATCAGTGATATATCTCTATTCAACCAACATGTCTGAGACATCGTTTAGTTCAGGTGTTGGAGGAGAATAAGTCCGCGTCTCTTTTCACAGAATCTTTCTTCTATATAATCAGTTTCAGGAAGAATCGTGTTAAAATCTCAGCAACGTGAGGATGAGGATGTGTTTTTACCGTTTCAAGCTGAAGTTTAGGTTATAGCAGTAACTGAAGTGTCAGACCTCATCCTGTGACACCTCCCCCCGTCCTCTGGGTTCAGGTGAGGACGAGACATGCTCTTTTCAATCATTTCCTCCAGGGAACTCATCAGCACCATTGAAATTTGTGAGCAGAGTTCTGCATTTCCATCCCGACTCTCATAAAGGACATTTGATTAGCTGCTGCTTCTCTGCAAATCTGCAGACTGAGGCTCAGGTGTGCAAAGAGGAACCTGAAGCCTTTAATCTGCTGCGCTGATAAATGTGCAGAAACCTTCACGCACTTCACTGTTTGTGTTTCAGAAATGCAGCAAAGTCATCACTTCATACATCAGGAGCGAGTTCAGCCGAATGAAAACGAGGCCACGACAGGAACAAAGGTTTGGTTTCAGAAATGAACGTGAAAGAAACTAAATTCAGTTTCGACAGATCAGTCACGTTGTTACCTTTCATTGTACAGTAATTATATTCAGAACCATTTCATTTTTTGTCTCTGAGTAACAAGAACGTGTGAATGAGTGAGTCCTGGAATGTAAGAAACCCAGACCCAGGTTTTTGTAACTACCCTGACTGGTTGGACCCAGGGGGCCGCGCTGCGTTCATGTCAGATCATTTCTACCACTAAAAAAACTGTTCATGTCAGCTCCTCACTTGTAACGTAAGAGTCAGCAATCTGGTGAATTTCCTATAGCAACATCACCTGCCTCAACAGTGTCACACAGCCTTTCTGTTGTGACCAAGAGTCTAGCAGGCACTGAATCCAAGCTTTCAGCATCCTGACCCTCCTCTAGTCCTGCTGCGGGCCTGGCTCAGGGTCAGGTGGGTAAGGTGTCAACAGAGAGGGTGGGAAAGGCGAGCCTCAGTCTGACCGGTCTGCAACAACACTGAGCTCCAACGCCTGTCGATGACGGCCAGCATTAACATCTCTGTATGCTGACTACAACATTAATGCCACCAGGTGGTGTTAATGTGAACGAGGCCGTGTGGTCCATCAGTAAAACCTGTCACATATAAATAACTTTCTTATTCCTGCCTCGGGTGACAACATATTTCATTTATAATATGGTCATTAGCTTCAGTTGAGTGATCTACGTATGTCAGGCTGGTTGATATCAAACAGTCTCCTGTAATGTGATGGTCTTTGAGCTGTGGCACCAGGGAATGAGAATCTGCAGTAGGTGTTTCGAGAGCCACTTTTCTCACTGCTCTACAAACTGACGCTTTTTCCAATATGTTCTGCATCACCAGTGTTATATAAAAACTCCCACTGGCTAAAAAGAGCCTTCGTATAATGTGTTTTGAACTGAGAGCATGTCCACAGTGTGATATTTGAAATGAAAGGACAGATTATCTTCTTCAAACACATAAAGAAAATAATAATGTTCCACTAGGAAGACCTCGAGGAAGATTACCACATCAGTGCCTGATCGTCCTCTCAGGATGTAAAGCTGTGTGTATTAATCACGCCTCAGTATCAATGGTGCGATCAATGAAAGGACGCCGCGTGTCCGACAAATGCCTCAGGCTCACAGGAGAGCAGAAAGTCTTCAGCTTTATCTTCAGGAGCTTAGATTCACTCTGTGTGTGGAAATAAAAACTCTTAATTAACAAACTCAGTTTTCACTTTAATGTTGAAATACTAAATTAAAATTTGTACTTAAATGTACTTAGTTACTTTCCACTGCCTGATTCACATCTGTCTGTCACTGCTGTTTCCTTTGTAAAACTGAATTCATCTGCATTGGTTCATGGTGAAGTTACTTTTGGTTTTTGTTTGTTTGGTTTGAATGGTTTTGTTCTCTCAGCATTTGCTGCTGAGGAAGCTCGAGTGAAGGAATCTGAACCTACAGCTGCAGTTAACTAATCCAAATAGTTCAATAACAGGACAAACGAGCACAAAGGGGGCAGGAGAAGGATGTGTCACAGGACGGAGGACAGGAAACGCTGAGGAAAAGAAAATGGGCTTTTATTGATCTGCTGCGACACACAAGAGACGATCAGTGAACTGTGAGCTTGTAACAGAGACTTACAGGCTTCTTAACGTTCTCGTTACAATAATAAGAAACCGCACGAAAAAGAAAATGTGCTTTAAACACACAGAAGAAGTTAGAAGTCCTGTTATTCATCTGAAACTTCCTTTATGTAAATCAAAGTTTTTACCACTGTTTAACAAACCTGAATCACTTCTACTAATGATACGTGTGTGTGTGTGTCTATTAAAATTAATCTATTAAAATTCAAAGTTTAATTAACAGTAAGCCAGATTGATGATGGAAGAGCTGATGAATGCTGGAATATTATTTGACACATGGGACATATTAACCTGGATTCTTGCAGCTTTAATAAACTAAACCAACAGAGATGCGGCAGTGGAGCCATGGACACAGACATAAAAATCAAACTAATGGAAAGACATTTACCAAGCTACTCTCCAGTTTCTCCAAACCAAAACAGGAATATCTTCAGAATCCAGCTGGCAGTGTCCTGGCAGAATAATCATACAACACTAATCTTGCTTCATGATGAAGCCCCAGAAACCTGCCCCGTGATCTGACCCATAAATTCTAAAATGAGTTGGTGTAGGAGGTAGAAATGCTCGGTTAAATGAAATGTATTGTCAGCACTGATGAGGAGAAAACAAGACTGCACATAAAGACTTCATTAAGCTGTGAAACTCCTTTTACTCTCTGCAAGGACACAACAGCTGCCGAGTCTAACCGCTGCTACAAATTCAGTTCTGCTGTGACACAAAGAGCAGCTCGTATCTTTGTTGGACTGTAAAGTGAGGAGACGTCAGTCACCTGCTGCAGAGGAGCAGCAGCAGTGAAATGAGAAGTGGCGTGTGAGCAGTGTTATCAGAGTGTGTGAACAGCCACGGTGATAAAATCCTTTTGAGCAGCAGTGAAACCTGCAGCAGGAGGAGGATCTGTCTCTGAATGAGCGGCACCGGCTTCATTCAGCTCCTCAGTGAATGGAGTCAGTGATGGACTCTGGACTGAAGGAGAAGTGGAAAAAAGAAAATGTACTGACATCAGTAAACCCTTGTCCACATCACAGCAGCACTTATCTTCTATTTCTCAGTTTTCGTATTTATGTACAAAAACACCTAGAGGAGAAAATGTATTTCAGTGATGTCAGAATCAGACTTTCTTGGCTTTGGGACAAACTGAGGAGAGGGGGAGGAGGAGGATCACCGGGAGGTTAAATCTTGAGAAGTGAATGTTGAAATATTCTCCTCTGCGCCCAACAGGAAGCAGATGCAACATGTTATTTTCTGTTGTCTTTTTTCTTTTCTGTTTCTGCCTCCCCCTGTGTTGCTGCTCTTCCCTTCATCCTTCTCCTCTCTCCTTCCGCCTCCTCACCTTCTCTCTGGGAGGTTCAAACCCTCCAGCACTTTCTCTGCTCGTCTCTGGCAGCCCCGTCAACTCCCGACCTTGGCTTTGAACATGAAAACGCTGCTCGACCGCAGAGACGATGGGGGGAGTTGGAGGTCACAGGAAGGAAGAAGAAGGGGGAGCTGGATGACGCCAAGGAGAGAGAAAATTATCACTAAAAAGATACCAGAGTGATGAGGAAGAACAATGAAGAGTTCAGTATCTGAAACAAAACATGAAAACCTTGAAGTGCAGGAAAAAAACTGAAAATAAAAATTAAACAAGAAAGAAGAAAGACGGAGAAGACAATATGAAGCAAATAAACCGTGGAAATGCAGGAGGAGTGACAAATGTAAAACATGTAAAAAATAACACAAATTCAAGAAGGAGGAAGGTGAGTGATGAGAGCCAGAGAGAGGAAGGGAGAAACATTTTCATAAATCTGATTATTTATTTTACTGTATAAAGCAAAATGTTTTTTTCTTCTTTGTTTAGAACCAGAACAGCTGCTCCGAATCAGAGCTGTCACAAGAAAACTGAAGGGATATCGAAGATTAAGGTGAAAGAAATTCAGTCACACTCAAAGCAAAGAATGGAGAAGAAAAAGAGGAGATACTTAGAAAAAAAGGTTTAAAACTAGATGTGCAGGCACAAAGTGGCAAAGAAAAGGAACCAGAGGGAGGGAAAGGCAGAGAAAGACTCTTGACCTTGTGGCATATAGACAACAAAAAAGAGAAAAGCAGAATCAATGACAGAGAAGAGAAGAAGAGTGAGGATGCAGCTGCTCAAAGTGTGGAGGGCCCAGTGTGACTCCATGAAGAACCCCTCCTGCACTTATTAAAAACCTGCAGAGCTTCACTCACAATTCAGCCAATTATCTGCCAACAGAGGAAGAGTCCTCAGGAGGGGGTCGACCTGAAGAGACCACCAGCTGGTCTGAGTTCAGCCCAGTGTCCAGCAGCATGTGAGAGCTGAGACACTGGAAGGAAAAACAGACTCACTTGCAGCCCGTAATATGCTAACGTATGTCTTAATAACAGTTAAGATTTTTCTTCCAGGCTGTACTCCATCTAAAACCTGCTGATTAGACTGTTTTATATGCACATAATCACGCACACACACACACTCACACACACACATACACACACACAAATAATCACTTATCCAGCTGCTGTCACTTGTAAACACACACATACCTTGACTTTTCCACTTGTTGTTTGGATCCAACAAGAGAGGAAATGAGCACTGATGATGTGTATATGTGCTCACCAACAGTAATTACAGCTTTTTCTTCTCTAATTAGCACCATTCATCCCCAACATCATCCCTCCTTACTCACTCCTGTCCTTCCTAGTGTCCTCTTAAGTCTCCTAATCAACCTGTCTCGTCTACACGTTCTGTCTTAACATAGCTGCTGACGAGGTTATTTTTTAAGCATTTCTGTGAAGTAACATAATTCACTTCAGTAGCAGCAGAAACGCAGCAGTGTTCTTCAGTGTTCTTCTTTAAGTATCAGAGTATTAGTTTGTCTGTTTTCATGCAGTAATAGGATTATTTTAGTGCTACATTAACGCGTGAGCAGCGGGATTTGAAAACCTAAATAAAAATGTTGAGTTTGATCTGTAGAACTTCGACTCTTATAAGTGAAAACCGCACAAAAACGTCGTCTTTAAAAGAAGCGTCTGCAGCTCGCCGCCTTCACACTAACGGCTTTGATAACAGCCTTAATAAGTAAAGCTTTCAAACCTCCAACTTTAAATCCAGCAGCAGTGAAGCTTTCTAAAGAGGCCGGCTGCAGCAGAACGAGAGAGCAGCGTTGGAGAACTGTTGGATTTAAAGAGCGACTGTATCAAACTGCCTGAAGACGCAAAACAAGCAGCAGCTCTCGCACACAAAGAAGCAACAACCACGAGCAGGCTTTGTTGTTGTGTGTTTGCCAATAGTCTGTTGTTCAGTGAATTCACAGAAACATGACAGCAGTAGCTAGAGGTGCCAACATAATTACACACACACACACACACACTCACACACACACACACTCACACACACACAGCTCAGTGTAATTAGGTTTCATCTGTTTGTCTCCTCCACAGCGTGCTGGCTGCAGGACGGACACAAACACAAACACACACACAGTCAGACAAAAGGAGACGTCTGCTCACACACACACACACACAGACACAGACACGCACACACACACACACACACACACACGCACACACACACACACACACACACACACACACACACTCTCTCTCTCTCTGCCCACATGCTGTTTGTCTCTCTGCACATGTGAAACACAGGTTGCTGATTATCATGACCTCAGCTCTCATCTCCTGAGAGGCTGAGTCCCTGTGCTGGACTATTTCTACATTTATACGACTATACTGGTGAACTGCTCACAGTAAGAGGAAATATTCAAATGTTCCTACATCCCACAGCGCTGTAGACTCCTCCTCCATCCGTGCTGCTGGTGAACTGTACTCGTTCAAACCGACAGGTGTCTTTATCCACGTGTCCACTAAGGGACGTTTGTCGCCACTCGACTCCGTGAGGGTCAGTATGGACTCTACGCAGACAACCACATGTAGCCCAGTGTCCTGTGGACTGTCTGCAGGGTCAGTGCACCCACCGTCAGAAGCTACATCACTTCAGCATCATGCACGTACTGGTTCACTTCTTTCCCGTTTTTATTTCGTCACATGCAGTAACTCTTCTTGGTGATTCTGCTGCCTGTAGTTCACTCGTCTCTGTGTCTGAATCCACAAACGTGTGTGTGTCACTGCCTCTGTCCATGGTGCTGAAACTGGAGCTGCTGTAGATCCTCAGTACAGATAAACAACCTCCAGTAACCTGTCTGTAGTTCAGAGTAACCATCACCTGCCTGTCTCACTGCGTTCTGGAGACACCAGGCTGCAATAGTTAGTGTGTTGTGTTACTTCACTGTCTGGTCTGTGTAGTGAGGTCGCTGGTTTTTCTTAAACATAAGAAAGCAACCATGGCTGCATCAGCGTGTTCTCTAATCTTCTCTCTCTGTCAGAGGTCAAACAGAAAGCATGAACTGAAATATGAACGTCTACTTTCACAGCACATTCTGAACTTCTAAAATCCCAGAAAAAAGATGTAGAGGAAGGACTGAGAGCTTGTTCTGCCGTCTAGAGTTTGGTGGAAGGACGACTTGATGAAGTTTGATGCTCCAGTTCTTCTCCAGACAACCAGGTCAGCAGGAAGCTCTTTGATATGGAGATGTTTGGTTTGTTCTGATGAGGAGAGAATTAAAACCAACAGGAGGGAATTCAAATGATCACAGATTCATCTGAATAAAGTCAGAAACAAACACTTTGACTCATATTTCCAACTCCACACACGTTGTGTTTGATTAAATCATTAGTTTGTGATTTTTTCTTTCAAGTTTAAAGTGATCACATCATTAATTACTGAAAACAGGAAAGAAACTCTTCTGCATAATAAAGAACGTGTTGCCACGGTGACTGAATCCACTGCAGGGTGGTGAGCACATAAACCGGCACCATGACAAGGCCCATGTTGTTCAGTGTGGGAAATGAGTTTGTTTTAATGAATTCTGTTCAGCATCTACTGATTTCCCTCCCAGCCCACTTCACCTGCTGCTATCTGCCAGGTTCTTCATGTTCTCTCGTGGATCCTCCTTGCTGGAGGACTTTGGTTTGTTCCCCCTGGTCCCCCTCTTGTAGCCCCAGTCATCATCATTTTGACTTTATCCACAGTAATATTTACTGCACACATTCGAACAGTCTTTTCCATCATGTGGGTGGAGGTTCAGTAAAACTCTTTATCCATGTTATCATACTGTGATTAACAGTTTATATGTTGATCTCACTGGATTGTTGACTGGACTCATTCTGACTGGATCCTGGTGTTTCTGGTTTTATATTCTGCTTGTGGAGTAAAACAGATGATTTTGTGCTTCAGGTATTTTCCAGCTGCTGGAAATGTTCTGATCTTTTGTCTTTTTCTGTTTAAATCGGAACATTTCTGTGTTCATCGTATGAAAAACTGATTCCTCCTCCTGTGCCAACAGGACACCTGGCCTCTTATTGGCTGGCTTCACCGCTGTAATCACACACACACACACAGACACACTCAGCCCCCTGCGTGCTGATGAAGCAGCAGCCCACGGATGAAGCTAAATCTGGTTTTAATGAAGAGCAGCTCTCCTGCAGCTTCTTTCACCATCATCACCCTGCCTTCATCCGTCCTCCCTCACTGACATGCAGGCTGGATTCACACTGTGTGGAGAGAAAGAACCGCAGCTCGTCTCGTTCGTGTCATTGGGGGAGTGTGTTTGACACGGCGGGGGCCGACGTCGTGGGGGGGCTTTATCAAAGTGACGCTGCAACTTATTCTTAAAGGCGCTGAGGTGGCCAATCACATGCACTCAGAGTCACATTAGTCTGTTTCTACCTCAGGCTCAGAACCAAATGCTCGCACGTGATTGGCTGACACAGCACTTTGCTGGATGATGTTTTGTTGTGCTGCAGAAAAAGTTTTTCTGTCACGCCTCCTGTTGTGCGGCTCTGTGCCGTGTTAAACACACAGACGAACCTGAAGGGCTGCGTTTAACGACTGTGTCTGAACACAGCTTCATTCCCCCTCCCTCCTCGCTCCTGCCCCGCCCCCCAGCAGTCTCTGGTTCAGACGATCCACTGACCAACTGCTGATTCAAAGTCTGTTTACACTTCAGAGGTGACACAGAGAGCGAGCGAGAGAAAAGCTCACACAGGGATGTGACGGGAGTTTGTGTGTCTGCAGCTGTAGGAATTACATTTATATTCAACCACACTGAAGGAACAAAAGCTCGGACTGTGGACTGTGGCAATATTTGGAGCAGACATGATGGTTGGTTAAAAACAAATAAGTTAGTCCTGGAGGATCTGCAGGGGAAACAGAACAAGAAAAGTGTTTAACATGTGCAGTAGCATGTGCAGACATGTGACAGTATTCTAGTGACACATGTTCAGCTGCAGCTGAAATGATAATTTCCCGTGTAAACACCTGATCGTACAGAACTAATAATGTTTATTAAACTTGATTAAACTAAACCAGGATCTTTCTCCAACCGTAACCAAACTGCACAAACCCAAGCGCTGATGCCGCTCCTCCTCCACCTCACCACCAACAATCACAACCCGTCAGATTATCAGGTTTACACACAAACATCATCTGTGGGAGACAGAGATGTTCTGTTATGTTAGAAAATGCAGAGTAGATGTGTAGAAACACAGTCAGAGGATATGTGTGAGTCTGTTTCAGAGTCTTCATCCTTCACCCCTGACCCCCGATGGGAAAACAGGACTGATGTTGACTTCCAGAAACTCAGCTGCAGGATGTCGGTCTGTTTGGACTAGTTCTGACCTCTGACCTCTCCTTCATCACATGTGCATCATGTCTTTGCTGCAGGAAAAGGAAGAAAGCAGAGAGAACAGCAGTGGTTCATGAGTACACTGTTCATAACATTGACACCCAGTCAGAAACATCAGTGTGTTTGTGAGGACTGAGGGTCTCTGTCTGTGGCAGTCTATGAGGATCAGCTCCCACATTAGAGCGACTGTGTGTTCAGTTTTTAATCTCCCTCTCACCTGACCACTCGTCTCTCGTTTTCCCTGATCCCCGCTCTGCACAGCTGCAGCAGATTCCTGATTACGTGCCCTCAGCTCCACCTCAACACCTGCAGCTGCTTAGACAATCAGCCTCACTCACCCTCAGGAAGCTGCCGGATCCTCGTCAGCACTTATTCCAAGCTCATCTCGCTGCTCAGCCTCAGAGTGTGTGGTGACCGTCCGTGGTTTGGTGTTGTTCTGTGTGAGGAGAGATTTTCTGTTTGTTACAGCACATTCTCGTCCTCTGGTGAGTCTTCAGTTCTTTATTAAAACTCTTCCTCATCTCTTATTAAAACTGTTAACAGTTTGTTTCATTATGACGACGGACTCCAGTGTCTCTGGTTCTGTGTTGACCTCCTGCAGCTTCAGGACTGACCCTGCCGCCCTCGACCCCTGATGAATCCCAGCACTCCAGCTGGTGGAAGAGTTTCTCAGGAAAGTGGATGTGAGTGTTGGGAGACGGCCATGACCTCTTTTCTCTGTGTGTTTGTTTGTTTGCTGTCAGAGAAAGAATTTAACTGTCAGCACAGTGAACTGAGGAATCTGACAACACTGGGCTGGATGAAAGAGAATAGAAGAGACACAATAACACATCAGAAGACTGTCAGACATGCAGCCAGTTACTTTCAATACACCTCAACATTCAGGGCACTAAAATCACTTCCCAAATATCCTACTTTTGTAAAATGTTCTTAACCTTCCCTCATTTGTCCAGTTTTCAAAAAATCCAGCTTCACCAAAGAACGTCCACATTCAGCATTTCACCTGACAGAAAACAGATGTTCCTCACTTTTTAAAATATTCACCTGTTCTCTTCACAAGAATCCTCATTAAAACAATAACTATATAACATGTGTAGATACCACCAGCATCAGCGTCATCAGTTAAGTCATGTCCTCGTGTCTTCACGTGTCCCATCCTCACTTTTCCAAAAACAGCTTCAGTTTCCCAAAACATTCTCCGATGTCCACGATGTACTGAAATGTTCTGATAGAATAAAATGTTCCAAAAATCTCTTTTCTCTACAACGTCGTCCAGTTTCCTTCAAATCCAGACGAAAACTTTTCTTCACTATCTCAAAATGTCTGTGTACAGTTTTCTGACAAAGTGGAGTGTGTGCGCGCGTGTGCGTGCGTGCGTGCGTGCGTGTGCGCGCGTGCGTGCGTGTGTGTGTGTGCGCGCGCGTGTGCGTGTGCGCGTGCGTGTGTGTGTGCGTGTGCGCGTGTGCGTGCGTGTGTGTGTGTGCGTGCGTGTGTGTGTGCGCGCGTGTGTGCGTGCGTGCGTGCGTGTGTGTGTGTGCGTGCGTGTGTGCGTGTACCAGGTCCTGGGAAACAGCGGATCTGAAGCTCCAGTGTCAGAAGGGTCAAATCTGCTGAGCTTTGCCCAGGGGACAGAAGAGCTCAGTGGTCCCAGAGAGGAGCAGCACTTCCTGAGTCCCTGTGGAGCTTCTGTCTCTCTTCTTCTGCCTCTGTCTTTGTCAAGCAGAAGAAAAACAGTGAGTATTTAAAGTTAGTGCTGTGAAACAAAGCGGCCTTGTTGCAGCTGTATTTTAGCAGTTGCTGCATCACAGCTCTGCACTCGTGAACCTGCTCCTCTGACCTTTCCTGCTCTGCTCCTTCACACGCGTCGCCCTCATGGATGTGGGAAAGAAAACAGTGTTCTGCCCTCGCCTGTGATCGGTGCTCGTACAGTTCAGAGCTGCTTTTTCTTCCTGCTTCTTTCTCGAAATGTGCTCATTTCCTGCAGATGAGCTTGTGGCGTTCTCCGCAGGGAAAGAGTGCTTTGAAAAGAGAATTAACCACCAGCATTTCCCTGCAGGGATCAGCAGAGGTACATATTGTATTATTAGAATTTATTCAGCACAATATGTGAATCCACACACACACACACACACAGTTTGTACAGAAGCTATTATCTGCTTTGATGCAGCAGGAGGAAAAAGCCCAGAGAGAGCGACGATCAGAGGCTGCAAACAAACAGAACAAGTTCACAACAGAGGAGTGAAGCATATAGTTGTAAATGTAATTTTTCCTGTGTTCTCCTGCAGGTCTGCTGCTGCTGGTTAACAGTCTGCAGTGATATTTATGCTGAAAGACTGAGGCCTTTATGTTGCAGTCTGTTGTCTGAAGAGTCTCATAAACTTTCTGTTCGTGTGTATGTATCCTACCTGGCAGGAGACATTTCAGAGCATGTGAACGACGCTGCTGCAGAGCTGCACCTCAAACCTGAACATAATGTGTGTTACTGTGTGTGTACCTGTGTTTCCCGGTCTTTGTCCAGCATGAACCAGACCACAGGGACATTTCAGCAGGTCAGTGACAGTTTATTCAGCGTGTTTGTACCACTGATGTGTGAATTATCTGCTGTGTGACTGAGCAGATTTAACAACCAGGAGACAGCGTTGGCTGCGTTTCCACTGTCAGAATGAGCATTTGAACAAGCACGGAGCAGGAACTCTGCCAATATTTCCTCAGTACATGATGAAAAATATTTGTTGTAATATAGATTTAAATGTCTTCCCTCAAACCTCAGCATGTTTAGTTCACTGTCACAGAGGATAAAGATGAGTCATTATGCCCGTTGTAATGCACCTGTGACCTTTGACCCCACAGAGGATGCAGCAGTTAAACTGCTCTCTGCTGTGAGTCTGATTCTGTCTCCTCCTCCTCCGTCTGCTTCTCTCCCCGCAGAGCAGCCCTCAGCGCTCTACTCAGGGAAACGTCTCTCAGAAGACGGGTTCGGGGGTAAAATAGAGTAACTTTGATATTCTAATGAGGGGTTTCACCAGGATCTAAAGCAGGTCAGGGTACCGGAGGATCAAAGACAAACTGTATGCTAAGCAGCATCCAGGCGGGGGGCGAGACACTCGTGTTGTTTGTATAGAACGAACTGTTGTCGAGCAGATTTTACAGGCCAGAATAAATTAGGAGAAGTTCTGGCCCCTAATGGAGCTCGTAGACGTGTTGGTGTCAGAGCTGACAGTCGCTTCATTAGTGATGTTCTTTTGATAAGATGCCTTCAGGCTCTAAATGTGTTGAAGGAAACATGTTAATGTTGCCTACTTTTGTTGCCGGGCAGATCATAAAGATGTGAATTTGTTCAAGCCTGTGACCCAGTTTTTGTTTCCACAACTCATAAAAACACTGATTAGAGTGGTTATATGCACAGGACATGATGTGTTTCTACAGTAACGGTATCATAACATGACGGTGTGATAAAGAATTAAAGTGAACCACTTTCACTTTGAACCAAACCAAAACTCTGTCAGACAGACAGAAGAGCATCAAACAGCGTCAGGTAGAAGAATTAACACACATGACAAACATATAATGAAGTCCAGTCGCTCTTTATGACACTGTGGTTCCGTTTCCTGGAGAAGACTGAGCCACGTTTCTTCAAGCTACATTCACTGAGGTCTGAAGTCGTGTCCAGAGTGGAGAAGGGTTTTCAGGCTGCTGACGTACAGTTACAGTAAGAAGCTTTGAAGAAGTTGTTCACTGAGGCTTAATCATCGCTGACGGCTGCTTTAATATCATTAAAATCCTTCAAAGGAATATTTCATCTTCGTCTTTTACTGCCAGCCAGACCTCAGGTGTTTATTGGCTGCTTCTGGATGTGAGGAGTGATGTTTTAAAGGAGACGAAACCACAGCATTGTGTGATTGTAATTATTTCATTATTCCTGTGGAGAAACTACATGTTTCCTTTTGATCTCACAACATATAGAAGATCAAAATAAATGCTTCATGGAACGTGAGCCCGCTGCTGTTTGAACACACCCGTCCACAGGTGGTCACACAGGAGCAGGCTGGTTACTCACTGTGAAATGGAGGAAACGTTGTCTGTTGTGACGTTGTGTGTGTGTGTAACTACATTAGTATTAGTAGTGAAGTAAAAACATAAGTATCTGTGATTAAGTGTCTGCTGCTGGATGGATGTTCCGTCTCTGACGTTTCACTGACAGAAGCTGAAGGATGAAGCCATCAGCTGCTTGTAGACTTAATATCACAATGTTTTGCTGTATTTGTGAGGACACACAGTGTTGTTCTACCTGAATCCTTAAAAAAAACACGTCTGAGAAAATGTCCTCACAGTGATGGTAATGAACCACAATCTGACACACACACACACAGAAAGACACACACACACAGAAAGACACACACAGACACACACACAGACACACACACACTTAAATATCCAGTAAGGATGATTGGAGGTCAGATGCTCTGCTACCGTGGTTACTGTCTCTCAGGTAACCATGATTACACCCTCCTCTCCAGATCTTTCCTCTTCTCACCTTCTTACTCCTGCTTTCTTATTGTTTCCTTTCCTTGGCACCTTGTTTCTCCTCTTCTCTCCTCCTGTCTTATTCTCGTTTGTGTCCTCTTCTTCCTTTTGCCTGTTTTTCTCCTCCTGTCTCCTCTCTTGTTCTTACTTTGTTGCTTCTCTTACTTTCTATTCTCCTCTCCTTGTTTCCTCTTCATTCCTCCTCCCTCCTTGTTTTGTTCTTCACTCTTTTCTTCCTCCTCCATCTCTCTATCCCTCCCCTTTAGTTCACTTCCTGGATCTCGATGACTAAACTTGGAGAAATCTAAGACGGCGTGTGATGATGAGAATCAGTTAATTAGCAGTGATTCCAGCAGCAGCAGAGTGGGGGGGTTCATTAATTATCACGACTGATCTACACGCTGACACGAGTGTGAACCACACAAAGTCAAATGATTCAAACGGGATGATTAGCAGAGATCGTGTAGAAGAGAGAGAATCGGGCTGCAGGTCCGATTTTCAGCTCCTTTAAAACCAGTCGAAATCCTGTTTTTAATATGATTTACTGGAATAAATAAAGTTCAAATAAAGAATGAACTCATGTGAGGATCAGTAAGTTTTATAGTAAACTATGATTTGTTATCACAGAACGTGTCAGTGGGATCATGTTCTAAAGGTTCTAAAGCTGGTTCTGATACAGGTTGGGAGGAAATAGGTCTGGTGAAGGTCATGAGCGGTTCTTTATAAGACAAGTGTTCTGCTGTTTCTGTGCTGTGTGTTCTGCTCTGATGACTGTGTCTGAACGTCATCACTGAGAACAGGCCTGATTCCATGTGCGTCTCGTTTAAACTGATGTATACTGAGAAGTTTGGAGGGAAACTTCAGGCTTTCCAGGATGATAAAGTTGGAGCTCAGCGAAGCATCAGAGCAGGATAGAAAATGAACGCTTGGAATATGTTGTGAGTCTAACAGGAAGCACAAGAAACACACACACACAGCGGCAGCAGCAGCAGAGGGAGTGTGTCTGTCTCAGTTTGTCACGCAGCGTCGCTCGTTGTTCCTGAAGGGAGGCTGACAGGCAGGATGACAGTCGGTCAGGACAGACAGACAGAGCTGGAGATGGTCGATCTTTACTGTGAAACAGCGGGAGAGTGACGGCTTGGTGGTGGAGTGGAGGGGGGGGGGATGGCAGCGCCACGCAGGGAGAAGTGTTTGAGTGGAGGGAAACTTTCCCCTCGCCGAGAAGCGTCAGTCAACTTAAACGAAGTGGGAAATGTGGAGAGGAAGTGGAGTTTACTCCGTCCTTTATTTTCACTTTACTGAGTCAAAGTCGGTTCATTGAGTCAGAAAAGTAAAGTTGTTGAGGAGCTGCAGAGAAAACACACACCTCAACAGACTGTGTGTGTGTGAACTTTCACTCTCAGGGGATTGTCGGAGAAAGTAATAAAGTTTTAGGGAATGAGTCACTGCACTTTGCTTTGTCGTCTCCTGACTCTGCTGTTTGCTTCTTCAGACCTGACACGGAAGCTGCTTGTTAAACAGCAGCACTGTGTGGAAGCTAACGGGGATGTAATTCAAGAATAAAAAGGAATACTGAGTGTCAGGAGAACGTCAGGAAGATAAATCTGAGGAAATGATCCCTCCTGACATTCAACTAACGTTCATCTAATTATAAAATGCATCAATATGTGACTAGTATAAATCAATTGTGATTAATAGATAAATAATTGGTTTAAATTGGGTTTAAAATACATATTTTCTGTTGTGAAATGTGTGTAATGTAAAATGTTACGTTCATGGGTTAAATACTTAAAATGTTTACAATGTGAAGTGATGAATATGTGTTTCGTTCCTTTTATTACTTCTTTTGGACGGAGACAGGTTTGTTGTCCTGCACCTGGACAGAGACACAGGGACCAGGAGGATTTGTTGGACAAACACCACAAACGTGAACCAAGGTAAGTTTTTGGTCTCAACGTCCCCAAGCACCGAATCAGGGCTGCAGCGGTTTATGATTAAATGACTGGACAGTTAAGACATTTGGTGGCTGAGGTTAAACATCACAAAAGGATGATTGCGAGTCTGTTTGTGCTGTATTGGAATTATGCATTATGATTTGAGAATAATTTATGATTAAAATTGGAGTTTATCATTTGTTCTAAACAGTGTCATGGTGTTATATCATATTTAGAAGAAAGGACTCAGCACTCCTTTCTACACTGTTTAGATCCAGTTCACTGACAGTAATTCGACATTTTCTGGTAGAAGTTATTTGTACATTTCTGAACTTCTCCTGCATTAACAATGGCGAGCCGACCTGGTCATCCCCATTTCTCAGATGGAATATGGAAGTTTGACCTGTTCGAATTTATAATTTGGTTCTTGGTAAACAGAACAGTTGTTATTTAGCTTGAAAAATCTACCTATCGAGATTACCTCGAGTAATCTAGATGGATAGCAGTGCTCGTTTTGGAGACTAGTTGGTTCCTCTTTGTAACTCTGACACAAACACCATCGTCGTTGAGTGTTTTCCTGATGATGGACTCAAGATCAGACTTCTCTTCTTCAAGTAAGGCAGTAACATGTTCTTCACGTGTGTCCTGGCCTCTGCTGTGTGCTTCCTGTGGTGCGTTCACTGCTCAGGGATCACATATGTGAGTAATATCACACGTGACTGAGCTCTTTTTGTCTGTTTCATGCTTTCAGCTAATAGTGAAGCTGTCAGAGCAGCATGCAGGCTTTATTTTACAGACATTAAACTGTTCTCAGGTCTGCTGCCTCACTGATAAACACATCAGCCTCTGTGTGGGTAAATGAGTCTCCCCCGGCCTGCGAGGACAGCAGGACGTACAGGGGTTTATCTCTGTGACGCCGGAGCAGGATTTTATTTTGTGTAGCAGAACACAAACACAGCTGAGCAGGTCGACAGCAGCGCCCAGGCTGCAAATCATGCAGGACATTAGATTACACAGACGAGCATGTGAGTCGAGTCAGAAAATAAACACATTAAAGCGCTTCACAGCCGAACCAGCAGCCCACTGAGACTGCATGTAATGTTCGTCACAACAGAAAAGCAGAATTACCTGCATTCACCAGGCAGGTGTCCCGATCAATCGGTTCATCCATGACATGTGTGCCACATGTAATGAAATCTAAATGACTATTTGAAGCTACTATGAAACAACAGCAACTACGTCTTGAAGAGTATGTAATAAAATTTTCTGTTAACGTAATGAGAAATTAAAAACAGACTAAAGTATAAAGTGGAGCCATTATTGAGATTTTCCATTTCCATTGTGTGTTTACTGTACTGCATTATTGTACTTTTTACAGCTTAGGTTAGGTTAGTCCTCCACTGACTAATCAATCTTTCAAAGATTGTGGTTAATAGAGAACTTTATATCGGTGGATCTAACTGGATATAAGTGTTAGGAGTAACGCACCAAACTGTACCTGTATCGTCAGTGTTAAGATGCCAAGTGGGAGGTGTTATGTGGGGTTAGCTAGTTAGCATTTGGTTATATTATTAATCTTCAGTGTGATTCTATTTTACTTGTAACTCATGTTTTTCCTTGCTGTAATGGAACTTTTCCTTCTTCCACCACTGACCTTCCTGTTGACTCAACGTGAAAGGGAGGAGCTGCACACATGTTCAGCTCCTTTTTATTCACACAGAATGGAGTGGCTGGGTGGATACTTTTCGTTTCAATGGCAAACTAATTAACAGTGAGCTGACGGCTCTGTCAGGTTTCTCTTTGAGCTCCTTGAACCCAAATCAGCCTCGCCTCTTCCTCTGCAGGGTCACAACAATCAGCTCGGTGTCTCATAATGAATCTGTTCTAATCTTCCATTCTGGGTCTGAAAAGTCACGCTAAACCTCTTTTTGTGTGCCGTGTTGTCTCCGAGAAAAAAAAAACTCATCAGAGCCCCACAAAGCAACGTGGAGTTTAAACCTTTCAGAAAGTGGCAGAACGAGGCCAAGCAGACAGATGGCATAATTCAGCTCCAAAATAGAAAACCCATTAACGGCCAGCTCGCAGATTTGTCTGCGGTGTCCAACTCAGACCGCCTCAGTGACCCCTGACCGAGTCCTCGCCTCTCTAATTGAATCGCTTCATTTTCTTCCTCCTCCTCCAGCCTCATCGGACACGCTCGCCCTCCGACGCCCCTCTTCTTCTACTCTCTGAAAAACGCTGAGTAGCTGAAAGAGAATCCTCATATCTGCCTGGCTCTGGGATTATGAGCCGAGGTATAAAGCTGCAGGAGGTAATTGGTTTTGGGTGGGTGGGTTGTTGGGGGAGCTTTCGGGAGGGTTTGTGTGAAAAGAAAACTCCTGGTGGAGGCATGAAGTTTGTCAACCAGCCCCACTAATGGGGGTAAACACTGTCAGGATGCTTTGAAAAGACGCTTTGCAAGGCGTCGCGGCTGTAGCAGATTAAGATGGAGCTGAGAGCAGCGAGAGGAGGAGGAGGAGGAGGGGGAGGAAGATCAGGCTTCCACATGGAAATGAGAAGGCATGAAATTTTAATGCTACAAATTACATTAACATTTTAGATTTAAGGCATGAAACTAAGTCTCTGATCCACAGAGGAAGGAACGCGGCACAACATGCATCAGCACTTCAAGATAAAGAAATCATTTCCTGTGACTCCAACACGTGTTCACACACACATAACGTCTCAGTTTCTTTGTGTTTTTTACTCTACAACACCTACACAGAACACGTTCTATCACAGCATTGTCTCTCATCATTTCCTCTTGATCACTTCGTTCACGCTGCCCGTAGGAAACTGTGCGAGGTGTTTGTTACGTGTCGGAAACGGTGATTTCTGCATCATTCATACATGTGGTTGCTGGTTTTAGTGGTCGAGGTCAGGTTCAGGGTTATTTTTGAGACGTTGGGGATTAAGATTTAGTTCCTAAAGAGTCCCCACAAGGACAGACAGATACAAGTTTGTGTGTGTGTTGTTGCTGAGCAAAATGACAAAAATGTCCCAGAAATGTCAAAAAATAAACAGTCTTAAAACTTTCCAAAGCGTTCTGTGGCCTCTGCTAACTCTCTGGAGGCTCACAGGCTGTCACTGTGTGTCTGTGTGTGTCTGTGTGTGTCTGTGTGTGTCTGTGTGCGTGTGTTTTCCGGCTGTTAGCTCATGTGTTTTTGAATCTAAATCTGCCTTTGAGCGCGTCATTCCTCCTCAGCTCCATGAGCTCCCATCTCAAAGCGTCGGCTGCCCGCTCTGAGAATAAAACCCGCCTTCTTTGATTGACAGCCTGGTGTTGATCTGAATTCCCAATCCCAGCATGCCCTGCTCCTCCACGCTCCATTGCTTCATACTGTGCAGAGCTTTATGTTGGTTTGTGCTGTAAGTTGTTCCCCCCATGGATTCAGATCCCAGCAGCTCTTTCAGTCTTCAGCTCGACAGTAGAAACAATGAAGAGACAGACGTAGAGAACATGTTATTAACGTTAAAGCAGCAGCAGCCTGAGACTGACGTGTAAGTTCATATTCTCTACATGTCTCTGTTTGCATGCTAGTAATGAAAATACGTAAATGATTTAAATAACTGCTTGTTATTTGTATCGGTAACCAGCTGTAAAAGTTCTAAATATTTGAACTAGTAGTCTAACTGTGTTTTGCAGTAGTTCAAAGGTAGTTCAACTACATTTATATAGTGATTAAAGTTTTTAGTTTAGATATACTGAAAATATAAACAGTTAAAAACATTTAGATCGTTCAGCTATGAAACACAACTGACCAACACTCTGTGAGGTCCCTGAATGCCTCACACCCACACGCTGCCTGTTAACAACAGTTAAGATACGTTCAGAATCAAACTAACATTTGTCTGCACGCACACACAGACACACACACAGACACACACACAGACAAAGGCTAGTCTAGTGGAACAATATGCAGAATGACAGGAAACACATCTGTTGGGAGACAAACTTGTTTACACCTGGCCTCAAGTGTGTGTGTGTGTGTGAGTGTGAGTGTGTGTTTGCGGCTGCTGCAGAGTTGAAGCTGACATATGGTCATGCAGATGGTGTTTGACTGTAGGGAAAAGTGTCTATGTATCTGTGTGTGTGTGTGTCTTTGTGTATCTGTGTGTGTGTGCGACTTGTGTCCGTCAGTACATCTGGTGCAGGTTGGCGGGGTCTGAAGAACAAAGCACGCATGTGTTAATGTTCTTGCTTTCGTATCTTTGTGGGGACCAGCAGCTGCAGTGTGAGGAAGTTTGACAACAACAAACTTTGTGTATAACGGTTTAAACGTGATCTCGGTGTCTCAGTCAGACATGTGGACTGAGATCCGTGTGAGTCCCATCATACACACAGCGCAGCTCAAAGTCATTCTGTGTTGACTGTGTGAGTTACTCACATGTGAAACGTGTTTCTCATACAACATTTCTCTGATAAATCTCTGCTCTTCTGTTTTACGAGGGAGAGCAGTGAGTTACTTCCCGTATCCATGTCGCTGACTTTAACAGCTTTATGAGCTTTAGCTTTATTCTTCTGTTTAAGTCACCTCTTCTTTAACTTCTCCTCCTCCTGCTGATAAACTCTGTAAATTCGGGGGAAGAACGTGGGATTAGAGAAGGAACATAATGAGGTCAGAACCTCATCACAGCTCGGTGGCTGCTGCTGCTGCTGCTGCTGATGTGTTCATTTAACTGTAGACTGGATTTTAAAGTTACACTCTTTGAGTTTTCCTCCTCACTCCTTCCTTCTCACCTTCCGTTTCCCCTCCTTTCTACACCTTTCATCCTTCCTTTCTTTGTTCTGTAGTTTTTTTAACCTTCCTCTTTTCCCCCTTTTTCTCTCTCATCTTTCTGTCTCCTTTGCTCTTTCTCATCCTTTACTCCACTCCTCTTTCCTCTCACTTTTTCATTTCCTGTCCTGTTATTACTCATGTTCTTCTGTCTTCTCTTCAGTGTCCTCCTCTCCCCGATTTCTTTCCCCCTTTCCTCCGCTCTCTTTTATTTCCTACATTTACTACTCTGTTTTTCTTTTTCTTCATCTTTTCTCTCTTATCTCACTCACCCAGTGTTTCTCTATATTCTGACTTCCCCCATTCCTCCCCTATCCCACTCTCTGTCATGTCTTCAGTCTTTCTTTCTGTCTGACATTTCCCTCCCTCATCTCATCCATCCTTTTTTCCCTGCTCATTGTTCTTTCTTACTTCTATTTCCCTTTCTTTTTATTTCCTCCTGATGTTTCCTTCCCTACCATCTCTCCTCTTTCTCTCTGTTCCCTCCTCCTTTCTCCCCTACAATCTGCTCCCCCCAGCATGCACCTCGCCCACAGATGGCCCTCCTCTCGTTCATCCCTCACTCTGCAGGAGCAGTAGGAGGAAAGGAAATAGACCTCTGTTGGTGAGAAAGAGGAGCAGGTTGGGACCTGCTGTCTGAATCACCGACCTGCTGATCTACACAACGTGTGGATGGAGCGAGAGGTTAAATCTGAATTCTTCTTATTCTCCTTACATTCTGTTTCATGAGCTGATTATGAAGGAGAGTTCAGTTTTTACACACCTGACTTGGTTTCAGCCTCACTGACCTGCTGCTTTAAATGAAAAGAGGCTGAACTTCCATCATGCTTAGATACAGAGGAGGAACATTATGTTTGTTCTCTGTTCATTACAGGACAAACATACTTCAGTGGCAGGTGACTGGAGGACTGTGTAATACAGCTGAAAGCTCCAGAACAAGAAGGAAAGTGGAGCTTTAGCTGAGTTTTTTTTTCAGTAAATATACAGATACAGATATTTTACACAGATGGAGAGGTTATTAATGGTGGGGTTTCTCTTGACCTCGGTGAAGACATTACGTTTTTGACTTTTCGTTGTGTGTGATTTGTCATGGACGGATGGATCAGAACAGAGACTGTGTGGCTGCAGCTCTGTGTCCTGTCAGTATTAAACAGAGCTCAGCTGGTCTCTTGGCTGATGGGTTTTGTTTCAGAGCCAAACATTTTCTCTCCATATGTCTGAAAACTCTGCTTCTGTCTTTCTTCACTTTTTGTCAGCACATGATAACACACAATGAGGAGCCTGGATACATAAATCATTCGGTTCAGTTTAGAACAAGAAGAAAAGCAACGGATGAGTTTAGTGTAAAGTGCATTCAACACATTTGGTTCTTATTTCAGCTATAACTGAATATAAATATAATAAATCTTACTCCTTTACACTTCTCTTTGCCAAGCGTTTCTCATTGTATCCACCCACACAGGAGCATAGAGTAAGATGGAGATTAACGTGATTTTATCTACATTTCTTGTTCTGGTATTTATAAGATGTGAGTTTAATGTTCTTCAGCATCCTCAACATTTGGCTTCCATCCCCCCCGTTTGCTCTCTTTTCTTTTCCTCTGCGGTCCTACACATTAGCAGACCAGATGGTTGCAGCTCGTACAGCTTCATCTCTGACTCCATCCATCGCTCTGCCTGATGAATCCGGACAGAGGCTTCCTCTCTCTCTCTCTTCCAGAAATCCTCCTCAGCTGCGTTGACTCGGTTTGTTCAGTTACCATTTAAAATGTTTGGCCAACATTGTTTGGACCATGCTGCTGCAGTAAATACTTGAGGATTTCTCTGACAGCCTAAAGGCTCAATCTAAAAGAAAAAGGTGCTCAGTTTGTCAGGGCTCATTAAAGAAAACTGAAAAAGACTTTCAGGTTTTGAAGAAGACTAAAGACCATTTGACTGGTTGTCCAACAATAAAACCTCCCATCAGACTTTACCTGCAGCACAATGTTTGCTCACAGGTAGTTCCAGTCCTCAGGGGCCGCTGGCTTTTTTTTTTTCCCCAACCATCCCTGCCCTATACGTGTGTTCTGTTCTCCACCAATTCACCCTAGTCTAAGACAGTGTCTTCTAGAATCCAGCGGTTCATCAAGTCCATTAATAACTTAAATTTAACAAGAGGATCTCTGTTACTGTCACTCATTTTTCAGGTTATTATCAGACTGATTTTATGTGAACATGAAATGATCGTTGTGGATCAGTGTGTGGGACACCATCAGCTGTTCATAGAGCTAATTAACAACACAACATGCCTCCCTGAGGGTGTTTTACACCACCTGAAAACCTTTTCATACCTCCTTCTCTTACCCGTCATCTCTGCCTCCTCTCGTCTACCCTCGGCTGTCATACCTCCACCTATCCATCCATATTCATCTTTGTGTCTGTAATTAATGCTAATAGGATGTGCTAACTGTTCATGAACACCTGCCAAATCCACCCATCTTTACCTCCATCTATCTCTTTAGTTTTAAGTCTTCCTAGCGCATATGGCTGGGTCACACTCTGTCTTTCCTCCATCCCTCCGTCTGCAGAGAGGTTGGGTTTGTTAATAGCCCATATGGCCTCATCATATGCTGCCAGTGAATTTTAATGACAGGAGATTGGCAGTCCTTCCCTCGCTGGCTGTCTGACCGCAACCCAACGCCAACACATCTTTAATAAAACCCAAACCCACTGAATGCCATCAGAAAGCAGGAGAGGATGATAATAAAGCAACTGTACTTGAGCATTAAAAGCAAAAATACTTCACATTTGTAAGGCAAAGATAAATGGTGTCATCCTGCTGCCAAATCGGGCTTATCTGTCCTTGATTAAATTCACTGATGTGAAATCTGTAATGACGGTTATCAGTGCACACGTAAATGAGCCAAAAGTTGGTCCAGTTTTTATGTTGATGTATTGCTCTTACAACTAGTGCATCTTTAAAACACTCTTGATTCCAGCTGAAGAAGAGAGCAGATACTTGAATATATACGGCCTCATATCTGCTCTGCAGCTGCTCATGTTACTCAGTTGTCCAACTACCTTCACTGTCCACAAATAGCCACTACAGGATCATGTTTCTCATGGTACAACAACCATCTTCCTCTTTACCAGCATCGACACAGTCTACACAATCCTTCTTGGTAAGTTAAGTTCCTATATCAGAAATCAACAGCCATTGACTTTATGTTGCAGCATGTTTATTATTTATCTACTGGACAGTTCTCATATAGTTACAAACACAACCAATGGAGCCCAATCTAAAATTACATTTTCATTTATTTCACAGCTTTTCTCTCTGCTGGAATCTGCGAGTAAGAAGCAGCTGTCTGAGTCGGTCATGTTGGATGAAGTGAAGATGTATGATATGTTGCATGGGTTTGACCACGGTTGGCCTCAGTTAGTTTCCATGAAAATAAACATGAGTGTAATGGAAGCAGCTTCGAACCTTTTCCCCTCGGCATGAATCATGGCCTTGAGCGTCTGATCAGAGCTTTTCTCTCAGTGGACGATGTCTGTCTGTATTTATTGGTCTGTTTCTGTAGCCGGCAGCTGTTTGACTTCACTTACGTTGAACTTAACAGCTCTGCATCATGCTGCACTCCCCTGTGCGTGCACACGCTCCCCGTTTCATAAATCTGTAAGCATTTTGAATTTAGATTCAGACTGATGTTGGACATGGCTGCTGTACAGTCACATGTAATATTCAGCTGTGGACAGAAAGGTCAGTGCAGTGGTATGCATTAAAATGAGAACTGAATGGACAAGAATGACACCCACCTGCCCTTAAAGAAGAACTGTACAAAAAGGGAGAGGTAAAGAGGGTGTTCCAAGATCATAGTGGGTACCACAGAAGAAAAACTGAATTAGAAGGAGCTTTTACCATGAACTTGAACGCAACCTCAGTATGTTTGGGGGTCCTGACAGTCAGGTAAGAGAACTATCTGGGGTTGGAAACAGATTTTGTGTTGTTATCACTGTCACGGTTCAGCTCTAAAAGCCTGGTTGATCAATCGGTCATCTGCTCCAAGGTGCAAATTTCTACCAATGTTTCATAAAGGTCTGCGGTTCCTTCACAGCTTCACTCTATCAGCTAATGTTGGTGAAGAGAAAGTTTTGTTGGACCCCCGAAGCAGCAGATGTCATCTCTTTCCTAAAGGTTTCCTCTGCCCGTCGTGGTGCTCTCTGACCTTAGCTGGCAATTCGTGGTTTGGTGCGGTCTCGTCTTGATAGACGTCTCCACCCCTGTGCTTTCTTCTCATGGAGGTTTAGTTCGGCAGAGAAGAATTATGACATTGGAGTCCGAGAGCTGCTGGCGATGAAGCAGGCTCTTGAAGCATTTAACGATGGTGAGTCTCTGTCTTGTTGCATTATTTACCAGTTCCCAATTGACCTTGGTCACATTCCTCTGTGGATTTTGTCACCGGTTTGTACAGGTTTTTTAAAATGGTCCACTTCATCCACTCAGGTATGTGAGAACACTTGTCCACATTCCAACTCTGACTGTTATGAAGCCATTTCATCCGTCTTGAGATTTTCTTGTACTTGTGTTGGTATGGATCTTCTCTTTCTTTTTGAACGCAGAGCAGCTGTAGCGAGGTCTGTCACTCTTAGCTATTTAAAAATCCCTGTCCTCCCTGTTACCTTTAATTAATCTCCATATTTAGTTAATTTAATTATCATGATTTGGTTTTAGTTCATTTTTAAATTAGTTTATTTTCTTTAGATAAATTTATTTATTAACTGGTTTTGTTAGAACAAATTACAATATATAACTTCCACATTAGCTATTTTAGAGTGCGTATTGTTCTTTTCTACTCTTTTTTTTTTTGTCAGCTGTGTCATGTTTTGTTTTTTTTCAGTTTAGGTCAATCTGAGTTGCACTTTACACTGACTGGTTCGTAATCACGCATTTCATTGCATTTTAATGAATAAAAAGTAGCTCATAATTTAACTGTTAACTAGTGTACCAACACTTTTCTGTTGTGAATACAATATAATAATTATGCAAATTAACATCCTAATAGAAATGTAGCAGTATGACAGTTTAGTGTAATGATTCTGTACAATAACTAAACTAGTTTTATTGAACATACATTTACATTTGCTTTGGCTTAATTCTGGTTTCAGTAGTGACTCTTCTCTCCTGGTTGTCAGTAAAATGTTTATTGTTTTACTGACTTCATCTCAAACTGCCTAAAGTTTCTCCTTTTCTGTTCACATGTTTCTTCTCTGTCAGGTTGACCTTGTTAAAGTGGTGCGATATGTTGATCTGCAGGGTCACAGGATCAATTCGGTGACTCAGCTTTTACAGAGTCAACTGCTAAAATTCCTGCCCTTCAAATGTCACCTCCAGAGTTCCAGATTAAAGGACACCAGCTTCATAGTGAACGTAGTTAAGCAAACCTTTATGTTGGGACTTAATGCATCTTATTTGAGTTGTGGATCTTTCCCAGATGAGCCTGAAACTACTGTGAGTTTTTATATTTCACGCTGTTGCGGTATATCTCTCACAGATCCCTGATGGCACCAGTTTAAACTCCAGTTCCTGCTTTTGGGAGTGATATATTCACATTCTCCATTATTTATGATCCACTGTTTTTTTATGAGTTCCCAGCAGGCTGAAGAATCCCTGAAAGTGAAGCACAGATCCTTTGTATTGCTGAGCGTGTTAGTAAAACCACGGAGAAAGACTTTCTATATTTACTGTTTTGTTCTTCTTAGATTTACGCACAGAGGTGCAGGAAGGAATAAATGCAGTAAAGTAATAAAAAAAGACTTAATTCTAAGGCCTACATCCTAAATATCACCTAATATCCTAAGTACTGCAGTGAGAAACATTTCTCATTGCAGTAAAGATATCAGTTTTATTTATTTAATTAGCTTGTAACAAATGTCTTAAGCTTAAAACAAAGAACAAGGAAGTTTCCGACTGTCGAGCCTTTCACTCCACCCTGTCCTGCACTTACCCAGGTTTCCTCACACCATCCCCTGACTTCTCTTCATCTCGTCACCCACATACTCCCTCTCTCCTCCGGCCACCATAGACACAGTGTGCGTCTGCAGCAGCATTGACCTCACCCTGTCTAGATGTACGTGTTGTGTCCTGACTGGTTGTAAGTGGTTACGGACATGGGAATATTTGGTTTGTATGAGACTTTCTCTGAAAGTATTGGACAGAAATGAAGAAAAAGAGTAAAGAACAAGTGAAGAAAGACGAAAAGAAGAAGAAGAAGGAAAACAACAAAGACAGGAGATGATGGGGAGGAGGAAGTGATGCTGTTACCTGAGAGACGGTTACCACGGCAACAAATCTCCTGATCCTCCACAGAGATTAACTCTGTTTAAAACTGAATGTGAAATAAATTTTAACAGTTTTAACTTTAAATAAACGTGGTGGTTGCAATTTCAGGCTTCTTGATGCTGTACGATGGATCTTTAATGAGTCACCAGGACATAATGAAGAATGATATGTTCGACACAGCCCACCCCCAGAGCTACACACACCGAGACTAAAACTAAATCTAAATCAGGCAGCGACTACATCATCTGAATAAACCTCCCACTTGTTTGTTCCTCTTCTTCCACCTGAGCACTGAGAGGATGTCGAGGTCGGGAAAATCCCAAACAGCTTCAACCTGATTCTTGTGCTGCCACAAAAATAGAGTTTCATGTCATTGTTAGGTCCATGTCTTTAAAACAAGATGTGTTTAGTGTTCAAGCTTTACTGCGGCATCTCAGGGACGTCAGCAGGGCTGCAGACTGGATTGTTACTGGATTTTCTGTGGTTAAGGACGTTTTTACCCACAATGAAGGAGAAGTTTCGTTCTTGTTTCAGGTTTACACACTGGTTTCTGAATCAGATCCTCTGTCTCTAACAGAGAGAGGTTTTTATATCATGTTCTCCTGAAAGGCCTCCAACACTGTGTGTATGTGCAGGGAGACCAACCACAGGCAAAACGAAGCAAACCATCTGGACACAGCACAGTGTGATCACACCATTTACTACACTCACACACACACACACACAGGCCTGTATTGCTGCAGGGTGGAGTTCCCTCAGTGTTTGTGAAGGTGAAGGATGGACAGTAAAACTTTTCCAGAGCTGACTAAACACCATTAGCTGAGGAAGCTCTGGAAGAAAAGCAGACTGGCTTCTAGTGACTGATGGAGCCATTTGTCTGAGATTCTTTACATGGTGATGATAATGATGATGCAGCTCAGTCTAAACAGTTTCACTTTTAAACCAACAGCGTCTTTAGAAACTCTTCACAAATATTTGGCTTTATTTGAAAAAAACCTGCTCACTGCAGTTTTAACCAGAGGAACAGGAGGAAATGGAAAATTTGTTGGCAGTTGTTTCTAAACGATGGTGGAGAGGCCACTCATGGGGTTTTTGACCAACAGAAAACCAGTGTGGTTCTCATCTGTAAACCAGTTTCTTTCAGGAACCACAGTATTTTAACCACAGACCAGTAAAACCAGACAAGATGGTGGATCACATGTTGTGAATGCAATGAGTTTAACCAGAGACGTGAAGCTTCTGCTGTAACGCGTCCATGTTGAAACTAAAAGTAGATGTTAGAAAATGACCTTCTCACAGAGGAGTGGAGTGATTTCAGACACAGACTTCTTCGGGTTCTTTTTAGCTTTATTGGTGGTTGGCAAACAGCATCTGCTTATGGTGGAGCTAATGATTCAGTTCATTATGGATTCATCTGCTGATTACTTTCTTAATTACTTCATTCATTTGTTTTGTCCAACCAACAGTAAAAACATCAACGTTTCAGCTCAGCCAGTTAGCAACGTCTTCATCTGTGATTAGTACTAACTAAATTACAGTGCAGTAAAAAGAAAGTATAAAGTAACTGTCGACGCAATAAGTAAATCAGATTTGTGCTGTCCGCACACTGAGCCTCGCTCCTGTCAGACCAGAGCTGTTTACCCTCCTCGTCCTTCCTAACGACCTCATTAGTTCGTTAGGAGCTAATTAGTTTGAAAAAAGTTGATTGTCTGGCTGGACGCCTGCTCGCCTGCTGAGTCAGCGTTTCACACGGAGACACTATTAATACCAGAGAACACTGACAGAACATGCAGAGTGTGTCAGACGACACCAGCAGTCCTGTTAGTGGGGGGGGGGGGGGGGGGGGGGGGGGGGGGGGGGGGGGGGGGGGGGGGGGGGGGGGGGGGGGGGGGGGGGGGGG
>JAUYWH010000003.1:547997-587095 GCA_034779795.1 Ctenopoma multispine
CGTTTTTTTGCCCCCCCCCCCCCCCCCCCCCCTTACAGCTTGGACACTTCCATCCTCTGGAGAGCAAAATAATCGTTCTCACATATTTGTGTGTAACCCTAACCCAGCTGCCTTTCTGTAGTCACCAGGGTGGACCTTAGTGTCCTGGGACTGTGATGGAATTATTCAGATTCAAGTTTTTCTGAGCTGTACTTTAGTTTTGTTTGGATATTTTACTGTGAAAAATCTGCAGCATTAGAAGATTCTCTTCTTACTAATAGTGGTTGGCAGCTCCGTCCTCAGCATCTTTCATCCCTCCTCTGCACATTTCAGGATCAAACCATCTGGGTCTCACCATTCTCACTTTGTCTCCAAACTGTCCTACCTGGACTGTCCTGTCCAGTTGTTGATATTCTACGGTTTTACCTCCAGGAAATTGACAATAACTAATATTTCCTCTCTGATCTGATAAACAGAGCAAAGGGTTTATGTTCCATGTCTTTGTCCTGAAAATGTGACACAGCAACAATCAACTGTGGGACACGTGAGCTCAGCGTGCACCTGACACCGTGGCATGACAACAATCACAAAAGGCGGCACTAACACACGCACACACGTTTTGTAACCTGATGGTGAAGAATGTGAAGGATCGTCACGCAGTAACAACAACACTGCAGCGGCTTCATTCATTTCCTCTTTTGTCTGTTGCTGTTTTCAGTCTGAACTCGCACAGAAACTCTGAAGCAGCAGGTGTGCGACTTCCTGCTAAACAAATGGCAGCAAATACAGAGCAACTATTAGTCCTGAGGCCAGTCCTCCTCTGTGTGCACCTGAAAATAACTTTCAACTGATTTAATCAAACAACACAGAAAACTACGTAAAACAAGGGAAACGGAATAAACTGTGAACATCTTTGTTATATCTCAAGCTAAATAGTCCCTGGAAATCAATTTACAGAGTTAACAGCATGTTTTATACTGGCTGTCTTACATCTTCTTGAAGCAAAGTCAAACCAACACATCCACCCACACACTTATTGTTAAGAGAATTTGTCGAAATACACTGATGAATCCTCTACATATGTTTTATGTAGTGTTGATGGTGCTAAAATCTGCTCCAGTGTGACAATACCAGTTGTTCACAGCCTCACATCATTTGATAAAGGACGCCACAGACATTTTGCTTCAGTGCAGGAAGAACTCACTCAAGTAAAGCAACAGCTGACGTGTTAAAAATCATGACTGGTACTTCAGCAGGCTGGAAAAATCCAGGAGGGTTTGGACAATTTTTGCCAACTTTGCTACCAAGAATAATCTACAACAAATTTTCATGGACACATGGTTTGTGATGTGTAGTATCCTACAGGATCTAAATCTTCCAGAGAGAAATCTCATATTTATTCATGTGCTATAGCACCGCACACATCTAACCTAAACCTGATCCTAACCTGAACCCTGAAACTTTAGTTTCCAACTAAACTTTTTCCACACACCTACAGAATTACACACACACACAGACACATTCTGTGGTCTGTGACAGCTGCTCCACTGCTGCTGAACTCAACAATAACCTACTGAATAATTGAGTGTGTGTGTGAAGGTGGAAAACATCAGGCCTCGCCAGGACCTGTCCAACACACACAGGAAGTTTTCCTGAACGTGACAGTTAATCCTTTAAGTATTAAAAGCTGCACGCAACACAAACAACCGGGAAACGTATTCATAGAGCCAATGTTCAAATACAGTGACATGTTCAAATAAATAGAAACTTAACGTACATTAATACACAGGATATTCAGAAACACACCAAGACTGAATTAAAAGTGTGATGAAGATCAGGTGAGGCTGATATAGGTAGGTGTTAATAAGAAGCTGATGTCAAATGTAGGGCAGAACTAAAATATGAATTTAGTCTAAAGGTATAATCCTGGTTTCTGGTCACGCTGCAAGAATCTTTAATGAGCTACTTTAAACCCACATCGTATGATTCAAACTGAGCAGAAACAAACCCTCAGCAGCAGAGGTGTGTTTTTAGATTTCCCAGGATGCACCTGAATGTTATTTGTGTTCCAGGATGAGCGGCGCACCGATCAGCAGCGAACACCTCGATCACCGGCGCCGTGAATCATACATGAGTCACTTCTCATTGTGTGTCTGCAGAAAGACGGAGTCAGAAATAGTTTGGATCTGACTCACTGCTGAAAGGAAGGTGGTTTCTTTCTTTTTGTGCAGCAGAAAGTTACTTCTCCGAAAGTCGCTGACGATAAAGCGAGAAGAGGAGTTTGGAGCAGCACTGGGTGCATGCAGAGTTTGAGAATGAGCAGAATTTAGAAAAACTATTTGCTTAGTTTGTTTTGTGATTTAATGAGATGCTGCAACTAGTAATTAAAACAATAATGGTACCGACCAAATGTTCCAGCACCTGAAAACAACTAATCAAGCTGTTTATTTACTCTGACGGAAAACACTAAAAAACAGTTGCCACTGATATGAAAATCACAGTTTAAACTCCACAAATGATCAACTCTGGCTTTAAGATTTGTTCTTACTAAAACATAATTACACACACAAATAAAAATGTTCAGTTATGAAGTAAAACTCACCCAGACCCATGCAGCATCACCCCCAGTGTGTAACGTGTAGCTTTGTATCTGTGTCTGACCATTTACTGCTTTTAGGAACTAGACTGAAAATGTGATTCAATTCTTATTAATGGACTATTTCACTTTAACAAACTGGCAGCTGATAATAACGAGCTAAAGCTAGAACCTTGAGGATCGTGGGTTAAGTTAATCACTGATCGCTAATTTACAAATGTGCTGTAAAGTCACAGACACATTATAGTTGTAAGCTGAAGTTCGAAGACTCAAACTATTACCAAGACTGCTGAACTTCTGCAGCTGTGCAGAAAGCTCTGTCTCCCCAGGTTTGATGCTTACACCCCTGGGGGGATGAAGACAAGAGCTGAATCAGCTGAGTTACGGTTTATTACTGGGATGTGATGGTGAAGTAGAGGGAGCAGCTGTGGAGGCCTTTGTATGTGATGGGGAGGATCTGTGTGTGTGTGTGTGTGTGGCGGGGGCTCAGGACCCAGTGAAGCTCACACAGAATGTGGTGCAGTTTATTGAGAAGCTCTGTTGGGGAGTCGCTGATGATGATGATGATGATAACGATGTATACGATATTGAGGGAGTTTGAGGATTTCATCTTTCCTCTTCCTTCTATATCTGTCCAGGCTAAATAATGGATAAGAAGAATAAAAGAAACCTTCTGCACCTGTGTCTGTGGTGCTGTCAGAACATATGACCTCCTCCAAAATGCAGACGTGTCTTTCAGAGTTTGAGGATGGTGCAGGTGCTGCTGAACCAACGAGACCTGCAACACAGAGAGAGAAAACAACATAAGGTCGAGCAGCATCTGCCATGTAGATTACAGAACAGGCCTGTGATGTAGGCTGGTGACTGCTTAAACCTTCATTCTTAACTTAAGCAGCATATGTCTGTGTCCTGCTGGGACATTTCCGGTCTTCATTTTTCCCAAACGTCCCAACAGAGGAACACTTCAGCTGCACGGGTCCCCTCTCTGGTCAGCTGGTATTAAAAACATGATGACCATCTGCTGTTTTTCTGAGAGCAGACGCTCAGAAAGCTGAAAGCTCTGGTCTCTGATTTTTAATCCAGTCAGGCATGAACGAAAAGTTCTGTGAAGGAGTTTGAAACTTTATGGAAACTGACCATCGTAGCAGATCAGCGTGTTCAGCTGTCTGAAGCAGTAAAAGGTGAAGTGAAGTACAGCAGGAGGGGGGAATGAAAGAATAAAATCCACTTCATCTTTGATGTAATGATGTGACAACACAAAGGCAGCGACACCGGGGAGCCGTGTTAACCTGAATGCCAATTAGCAGCGTGTCAGCTCTGACAATCAGCACTTTGATTTGAGTTTTCCCAAGAATCATCAGGAACGCAACAGAGTTTAAAGAAAGGTGAACACCGAGAGCATCGGGGATGATTCTGCTCGTCTTTAACGACAAGAGGTAAAGTTTGGAAAGTGATGATGAGGAAAAGCTTTAGGTAACCTCAGCATGTCAGGAAGGCTCTAGTATTAATGGACTATGAGACAAAGACATGTTCCTCGAGTGTTGCGTCTCCTCGCTTCCTGTTGTAGCTCTCTGCAGTCATTTCATGTCTCTCTGTGGCTGTTTGAAGTGTCTTTCTCGTCATGTTGATTCTGTTTTAACCACTGAGTGTCTCTTACCTGTTGTTTTACAACTCGATTCAGCTTTCTAAGTGTCTTTGTGGTCATTTTGTGTTTGTTTGTGGTGATTCTGTTTCTCTTTGTAGCTGTTTTGTGCCTCTGTGGTTGGTTTTAAAGTCTTTCTATGATGATTTATGCATCTTTCATGTTTTTTGTGGTTGTTTTGTGCTCTTTTGAGGTTTTTTTTTGGATGTTCTGTATTTTTGTGGTTTTTTTGTATAATGTTGCAGTTGTGGTTGTTTAATTAAAGAAATATTAGCAGCCAGGACACAGACATGTTAAAGTCTCCCATGCCTCCTGCACTGGATGAGTTTTTATTAAGGATCAAATGGCTTCTCCTCCTTTCAATCAGTGAAGATTACAACCATCCAAACCGGTCAGTTTTGGATTTCCGTCCACACAGGAGGAATTAAGCTAAGATAAAGTCAGACAGCAGTTTGTCAGTTTGTCAAGTTGAAGACACTTCAGGGAAAACTTATGTAACTCTGCTTTCCAGGTTGTTTGAAATGTGAACCTTCCCACTTGAACAGCACCGGACAAAGACTGAAATATGACTTTGTTTTCCGGCAGCTGACAAATGAAGACGGAGAGTGTTTGTATTATTCATTACACAGATTAATAATTAACTTGTTTACTTCACACATCTGCCTCTCTGGACTAATCACAATCACACAGTGATAGACAGATAATTATCACCAGAGTTTGGCAGGAACTAAACTCATCCAGAGATGATAATAGCAAGTGACAAGTTCTTGAAAGAAAAAAAAAACAGTTTCCATATGTATCTTAATTCATCAATAGTTATCACAAATGGCACACAACACTGATTATTAATAATTCCATCATCTTTTACACTACAGTGCCATGTGCCAACACAAAAGCGGGCAGTTTACAGGTCGATTTTCTTGTTGATAAAGCTGCAGCTTCGCTGAGTACGATACTTGATACTGTTGCCCCTCTGAAAAAGAAGGAGGTGAGATACTATAATAAGAGGAGGCTCAGTGGTACAACTCACAAAACCTGTAGTGCTAGAAACATATATTATTCATGGTTTAGAGTACATCATAGCTCAGGATTGAAAGTCCATGTTCTCTTAACTTCAGACAGTGGACTTCTCTCTACACTCGGCTTGTTAGATCTTAGTACTGCTCAACAGTATAGATCGTAACATTTTATTACACAGACTGGAAAATGTTACTGGGATTAAAGGAACAGCACTAAACTGGTTTAAATATATCAGATAGAATCAAATTAATTTGTACATGTTAACAATGAATCTTACATGAACACAAATTTTGTTGAGTTCCACAGGGTTCTGTGTTTGGACCAATTCTTTTCTCTTTATACATGTCTCTGGCGACTGAACCATCTCTTAGTTATGTTGCTTTAGACTTAAGTCTGCTGGGGGACATCCCTTGATACACTGAGCTGCTCTCCCCATATGCCACCATTGCAGATGTCATTAACCTTGTGTTTTCTGTCTGTCTTTGTACCGTTCTGCAGTTATCCTGAGCTTTGAAGCTGTATGTTTCCAGTGTGCAGTGTCTCGTGATGGCAGTGGAGTTTTTCTCTCCATTGTGACCTAGTACTTGCTGAAAGGGGAATTTATCGTGTTTTCTATGTGATTCTATAAAGTTATATATGTGTATTTATTTCTATCTTAGCCTTAAAATGTAAAGTGCCTCAAGATGGTTTTTGTGATTTGTCTCTATATAAATAAACTGAGTTGAATTGAACTTGTGTAGCTTGATGTCACTGTAACAAAACTGTCAGAAAGCAGAAACAGGAAAAGATTATCCGTTAAACAATGACATAAATATTTAATTTCATCACATTCTCTATAACAGCTCTAGACAGGACCAACAAAGAAATTGTAGTTGTAATTGTTTGTATTGTAAGAGGAAAATTCACCCATTTTTAACATTGTGCACCATAAGGACAACAGTGTCCAACAGAGCCTCAACATCTGCTATAATCCAGCATTATGTGGAAAAAAGAATCACCTGAATACATCCGATGGTTAATTAGAGTTTTACCATTACCAGACATCTCTGTGACAACACGTCTTCTACGGGGCTGACAGTTCATCCATAGAGGCAATAAAAAGAAAGTGTAATAACATACCTGCCTGATGAACTCAGTGACTCACATTGAAGATGTAGATGCAGATACAACTTCCCTAATTCAGTCTTACTGTGTGATGTCCGAATCAAAATCTCTTATCATCAAACTCTTATTTATCCTCTTACTCTTGAAGCACCAATAAAGAAAATCTAAAATGACCTTACGGGCAAAAATACAAATATCAGTGCTGTGTTTACTTTTAAAGCCAAAGCATCAAATTATCATTGGTACTGTAATGATAAACTGTCCCAGGTTGTCTAGTAAAGAGTCCTCTAGCATAATACAGATACAGGTAAGGCAATTCTGTAATCCTATAATTCATCATACTGTTTAATTTGCCAGTTTTATCTTTAAACACAAGACCTAATAAAACATGTATAATTCCATGGAACCTCCTAAAACAGATAAATAATCAGAAAGTTTCTTTCTTGTACATTTCAAGGGTTCAGCTCTTACAGTATATGAGCCAAACCACCTTCCTTCACATCAAGCACATCATCATTCCTGTGCCACCCACAGCGAACTGAGATCATAATACAGTTGGTAGCTGTGTAATTGTGTCTGGGTCATTTATCAATTTCTGATGATATGGATGTTTTGCTAATATATTACTCATTGTATTTCCAAAAATCATTATAAAGAAGTGAGTCAGACTTCGTAATGTTTCTACTTTTTTAATAAATAAAAGTGCACTTTTAAAGTTTGCATTTTTATGCTTATTATGTGTTTCTCTTTCTGATTCAACCCTAACAGCTTTTCTAGCCTCAGCATGTAGCTCTTCCACATAGTCTCTCCATCCTGGCTTTTCATCACTCACATTAGACTCACTCTATAAAAAGCCCTGCTGACGACATTCAGAGATTCCACAATAGACTCATACACAATAGCACAGCTCGTTATGATGCGATTCATGTCACATCTTCAGCTAATTCAGGCCTTCCAGACGTTTATTCTCTAAGTTCATCTCTAGTTTACTTAGACCACAGCACGTTCCCTGCACTCACACTGCAGTATGTGCAGAGGATACTGTAAGTCCAACAAAGAGAATATAGCCTGAGAACAGAGCTGATTTAGTGTCTCTGTAAACAACTCACAGTCCTCTGAGCCCGAAACTTCCTCTTTTAAGTAGTTAAGAAGCATAAAAGCAAAATATCATCAAGATTCCTTATGAACTTTATTAATCCCGGAGGAAAATTATTTTGGCATGTTACAGCAGCTCTCAGTTCAAAAAGAAAGAAAGAAAGAACCATAACCAGAAAAGATTAACTCAAATACTAAATACTCCATTTACAGGACAAAAATAGATAATAAAAATAATAAAATAATCAACAAACTTTATCACTTTTCATTTCAGGCTGTTCAGATTGTGTGTCGGATTTGTATTTCAGATCGTGGACTTCTGGACACTTGATGTTGGTACACAGCTGCTCTGATTAGAGAAGGAGTCTCCAATCTTGATGGGCACATGGCAGATGGCGGCCATCTTGTCTACACTCCATCCTGCTCCTCCTGTGCTCCGCCCATCTGTTACCTGCCTGTTGTTTCTCTCTGTTCTCTGTTCATTGTTGTTTGGTCCTGACTGCTTTTCAGGGTCCAACTATCATCATCCTCACAGCAGCAACTTAAAAGAGCAGCATGAATCTCGTGTCTACAGTGTCCAGCTAAAACAGCAAAGATCAGCATCACTCCGCCATTAACATCTTATCAATGGATATGTATATTCTCTGATTTTCAGATTAAGGCTGCTGATGGAGTCAGATGATCTGGGTTCGATCTCTATGGGGCGAAAAACACACATGTCCCAGTAAAAGGTTTGTAGAAAGCACAGACTCAAACTCACCAGTTTCTCAGCTGTATGTGTTCATATGTAATGTTGACACATGCTGTTTACTGTTGGTGCATAGAATGCATGTAGTTCTTGTATAAACACACTTGTGTATATGTATATGTAATTTCCTTTGTTGATTTAGCTCTCTGCCTCTCACACACAGCTCATATCACATCTGAAATGGTTCCATGCACCAGGGTCAGGACCGACATACAGGAAAACACGACTCTAAAAACACTCTAAGTGGAGTGAGAGAGAGCGTTGAGTTATTTTTACTCACGGAGAAGTGGAATAAAAGCCGCATGTTGTTTCTTTTACATTTTAAATGTGAGCAACAGAGTGAAGAGGATCTGCTTTCTGAGCAGAAAGAAATCCAGATTTCCATCTGCTGGTTCTGTTTCATGTTGGGAGAGCTGGCTGTGAGTTTCAGGACAGTTTGAAGTGGATAGAAGACATCTGTGGTTCTGAGTGTCCTCATCAGCTCCCAGACAACACTGTGGCAAACGAACTAGAGTTAAATCTGTTTTCTGATTTAGTCATTAGGAGGATGCCTGAGCACAGTCAGTACCCAGACAAAATTCATTTCTTTATGAAAACTAAAATGACTTTAGTTAAAGTCTGGTTCAGATCCAGTTGTGTACAAAGGTTTGAATCCCACTGGTACGATAAATGAGCCTTTGCTACTTCACCTTTACATTTATTTCATGAACTCCATGAAAAGAAAAGGGCGACGTCACAGCTTGTAGACGCTTCTCATAACAGAATCTCTGTAGTTTATTGGTGAATTTCCACCCACTCTTCTGCAGATTACTTCATGATTCCCCCCACAGCTATTCGCTGATGTTCAGGCTAGAGGACTGCTTCCCTCCATCTGCAGTGTTTCCTGGGCCACTGGCTGCCACACAGAGGATTTCCTCCCCTGTGTATTTTTCCTGTCACTACATGTGTACAGGTCATGGGGAGTGGGCAGAGGTGCAGTTCTCTGTCTGCTGCAGTCTGCTCGTGTCCTGCTTGGTAGCTGCCCCCAACCAGACCAGACCAGACCATCAGTACCATGAAAGAATCCACTGCAGTTAATCAATACATTGCCATAATCATCAGTCCACTTTCTGTTTTATGTTGAAATTTTCTTCCATTTCCTGTTTCAGGACTTTTCATGGTTTCCAGCCAATCAGCTTCCACTATTCCAGATTTCAGATCTAATCCTGTAGACTTCTCTCCAGTCAGTTTGATCTGAACTCCTGGGATTTATGCCCGGCTCTTCAACCCTCCAAGGACCCGTCAGGTACATTCTGATTCTGTGGCTCTGGTCCCTTTGTCCATCTGGCTTTGGGAGTTGTCTCCTCTCTGCTGGGAGTCTGACCTCTGGATGAGTTTTTGAACCCTGCATATTGGGGCAGTGTGTGCTGGTTCTTCCTCACTTGTCCTTGTCTCTTGTCCTCACTGTCTTAAATTAGTCTCATGCAGACCAGGTTCATAAGTATCTGTCATAATACTAGTCCTGTAAATACTGCAGTCATAAAACAAGGTGAATATTAAACCTCAGCAGACTTTAAACAAAAAAACACCTTTCTTTTTCATCTGTCGCTTTAATTTCCTTCACAAAGCCTCTCATTAGTAAAGAAAAAACCTTAACGAGCAACAAAATGCTCTTCTCTTTTGTTTGCATCATCAGTTTTCTCTTTCAGAGTTGTTTCTGTCTGTCTCATTTCCCCGGTTAATGAGGAAGGTAATTTAAGCTTTTTATTGTGTGTCTGCAGCTCCAGAACAAACAGCTCAGTAATTAGATTTCTGTTTGTGTTATGAGAGGGAGCTGGGGAAGGGTTTTCAAGGCCCTCTTCTTTTCTTTCCCTGTCCTACTGCTGTTCCATCTGTTTCTCTTTGCTCTGGTTTCTGGTGTCTCAAGGATCCATCAGTGCGTCTGCGTGTTGTCAGTCACTCAGTTTGTCTGTCACGTGTTGTCCTCAGGTGTGTAGTTCTAAGTAATCAGTGTGCTGTGCTGACAATGAGTTGTACGGATTCCTGTAGGACAAATTCAGATCAGTGGGTTACCCACATCTCTCTTTGAGCTTAACAGGTACTGGTGCTACAAAGCCCAGTAGATCACCATGGTAACAGATGATCAAAACCCGTCAAATAATCCTGATCCACATTTCTGAAGGAACCTATCAGGGACAAAAGTACTGCTGAAGAGTAAACTGCAGCAAAACAACATGAAATGTAATGAGGTATGAAAAAGATCACAGGACTCAAGGAGACGTGGATCCACGCTGAGTGAAACCTGAATAGTTAAAAGTTAAAGTCAAAGTGAACCAAAGTTTTAACCGTCTTACTACAAAACTCCTGATCAGCACTTCCTCCTCTTCTAACTCCTCAGCCAGCCGCCATCTTCCAGGTCATCTCCACCCTGAGCACCAAGAAGACAGGATTCCACATTTCTTATTCACTTTGTGAATTGTTTTTTGTGTTTTTGTCTCTTACGGTTGTGTTGCATGACTTTCTGGTAGCTCTGCTGTTATTTCGTATTTATTTTGCATGTCTGTGGTTGTCTGACACTAACCCTACCCCTAACCCTCATACACAGGCTGTGGATTACTCAGTATTCACTACACAGCTAGAAACATGAGGAACCATCACGTTTACAATCAGGTTTTTTATTATTTTCCCAATGAACAAATGTCAGACAGAAGAACAAAAACCCATCAGCACTTCCACTGAGGACTGTGTCTGGATCTGATCTGGTGTGTAAGAGAACACCGTGATGATCTGACCTCCTGCAGTGCTTCAGCTTCATCCTTCTTTCTCTCAGATATCGATCAGACCGACTGAGAGCAAACAGCTAAATAACGTCCATAAATTTCACTTTGTTTGTTTTTTTCTTTGTCCGTCCCTGTCGCAGGAGGCTGAGGGGAAGCCCTGCGGTATCGACCAGACACGTGAGCCTCCCAGCGGGGTTAAAGGGATAGTCCGCTGAATGCAGCCACCGTGTAATTCAAGCCACGAGTCAGAAACGACCTCCAGGAAGGATGAAGGACACACTGTCTCTCCAGGCCTGTCGCTGTCTCTCGGTTCATTTCAGGGTTTGGTTTTAGCAGTTAAATTCCACCAGGATGTGTCAGTCGATCTGTGTGTTGCTCAGGTGCTCTGATGCCTCCTAATAAGAAAATTCTCCAAATGTCGTCTGCAGTAGCTCGTCTCTAATTTTGTCTCCGTGTGAACAATAGTCCACAAGATGTAATTCAGGTTATTATATCAGACCTGTCATCATGCTCAACAATAACTGTGTGTCTGACAGAACAGACTTTATTTTAATGAGGCAGCAGGTAAAAACCAAACCAAAGACACAGCGACTGGTTGTTAGGTTGGTGTCTGTGGCCATCGTTTGAAATTTCTTCATAATTAAGAACACTGGAACAGTAAAATTGTCTTTGTGGTTGTATTTCCTTGCAAGAAAGGAGTGGCTCCTCCCCAGCCTTATCTAGGTTCAGCTCGCCCTCTCTGCAGCTGCAAAGTTAGATTCAACTGGTTCTCATCATTAGAGAATAGTTGCTACTATCTGCAGTCAAGGCTAAATGTCATCGTAATTCATAACAGGGAGGAAATACACATAATGTGCTCGTTGTTATACTTAATAGAGAGAACAATAAGAGGAATGCATGAACGCTACCACAGCCATTTTAAGAAGTGATGTTACTGTCTGAACTAACCGCAAATATGTTTCTGTGAGGAAAAAATAACAACCAGAAATCTGCTTTATGTTAAGAGAATACAGCATCATTACACCTGTACCGTTCACAGTCACTGTACTGGTTTTGTTTACGGCGCTGTGCTCCAACCATCCAGTCCTCCATTTATTCTGAAGAGGTGGTTTATTATTGGAGGAAACATCATCAGGTCGTTAAAATATGAATCCTTCTTTATTATTTCATCATAATTTTCTTTCCTCTCTGTCTCTGTCGCTCTTTTTCTTCTCTTATATCATTTCCTCACTTCCTTTCTCCTCCCTCTTTCTGTCCCAGTTTCTCCTCCTCCTCTCTCTTTCCTGCAGTTAATTGATATTCAGCTTGTGTTTGGGGTAAATTGAATGTCTCTGTCCATTACACTGAGCGTCAAGCAACAACCTGACGAGGCCACAAACCAATTACAGGCATCTGTCCCTCTGTCCATCTGTTTTTTTTATCCACACGTTCTGTCTCTACACGGCATGTTAACCAGAGGAGAGAGAGAGAGAGGAATGAAAACGGTGATGAAAGAGAGACTTTGAAGTGGTGTCAGCTACGAAAGATGATGAGAAACAGCAAAAACAGGAGTGAGATGAAGGTGGAGGAGGGAAGAAGAGAGGGTGAAAGGATACATGGACAGATGGAGACGCAGGAACAACTGCTGACAAAGTGATGAAAACATGTAATTACAGTCATCAGACTACAAACACTCAGTGATGAACAGGAGGACCACTGTGAGGAGAGAACTTCTAACATGATGAAGGACTTTACTAAAGGAGACAGAATATTACAGTAGTTTCAGCATATTGGAAACAAAATGGGAAAAATATTTTTAAGATAAAATTAATATATAAGTTAATAAAAATGGCAGGAACCTGGATCAGGAGGCATCTTGTTAACACAACTGTCTGCTCCTGGGATCCTGTCTGGTGTTGTAGACCCTCATTCTCCTGACCCGGTGCTGAGTGCGCGTTCTTGTGCTGCTCTGATCGGCGTCTACTCGTCCAGCCCGTGCTGTGTGTCAGTATGTGATAGAGAAACAGAACAAAAGTATTTTCATCTAACTCTCAACAAGAAATCAAATAAGCTAATGTCAGATTATCAGTGAAGAATCAGAACATAGAGGATTATAAGTGTTATCCAAGCATCTTCTCTTTTACTCCACATCCTCTCTCTCTTTTAGGTTTTCTGTTTTATCATCTCTCTCCTCCTCGCCCGGCCCTCCGCCTCTTTATCTCCTATAAATTTTATCAGGCGATAAAGGGCGACTTAATGGAGAGATTTACAGCCGGCTGTAAAACCACTACTCTTCTCTTTCTCTCTCTCCTTCTTCTCTCCGTTTCATCCATAATGTGACACTCATCCAGCTGGAGGGATTTGTTGTGTCAGAGTTCACACCTGTAATGAACCGATGTCAGCAGGAATAGTTAGAAAGAACGAGTGTAAGAGCGAAGGGAGGAGGGAGACATGGAGTGAGAAGACATCTCACACTGGAGGTAAAGCAAGAAGACTATTGATAATAATCATCAATGAAAAGAGAGACAGGTGACAAAAAACAGGAAGAAAAGGGAAAATAAAAGAAGGCAGGAAACGGAGGAGGAAAGTCGATATCTTCTAATTGCAGCGTTAGACGGACAGAGATCTTTCACCCTCGTAAAAGCTGAACTGATCGATCATCCTCGTCACCTCCTCATTAACATGCTCGACCTTGACATCATCACATGTTCATTAATCATCTCGTTTAACCAAGCTGACTTTCACTCCTCTTCCCCTACGTCTTCATCGTGTCTCCCTTCACAGAACTGAAGGGTTACAGCTGGGGGCAGCACAGTGACTGGTCTGTGGACGTCGGTACGTTTCTGCTCTTTATGGATGGTTATGTTGTCTTCACCAGACTGTGAGCAGCAGGAACTGGGCCTGTTTCCACTGAACCAGTCTGCATTGTTCTCTTTGGGTTTGTTTGATCTTAGACCAAAGTGAAGGTATCGTACCAAACCTTTGTCATCAAGCAGGAGCTGAGCTCTCAGTTTACCAGTCGGTCTTCAGTCCAGCCTTCACCTGTTGTCACAGCTCTGGGTGGTGACTGAAAGAACGAGATCACAGACAGTTTTCTCTGTAGGGTGGTTGGAGATAAGGCACCGAGTTCAGACATCTGGAGGGAGATGGGAGTAGAGCTGCTTCCTCACACTGAAATGAGCCAGCGGAGGTGGTTTAGGCATCGTACCAGGATGCCTCGTTGGCACCTTCCACTGGAGGCACATCTAACCAGTAGGACACCCCCGGGTCAGATCCAGAACACGTTGAAGAGATTATACAGTATGTTTCATCCAGCCTGGAAACATCTTCTCTAAAAGAGGAGAAAATGTGTATTTTCAGTTGTTTTTCGTTGAGCCGTGCCACTTATTGTCATCACCAGTACATCTGACTCTGATTTGTTCTACTATAACTGTCCTGCAAAGTGAAGCAGAAAAACATCATTTGTTTTATAATGTCTGGCACCGAATCGATCAAACTACTGGCTGAAATAATAATGAGCATAAGAAGCTGCAGCCCTGATGATTGATTCCTGTTGTTTGTCGTCACGTATTCGGTAATCGTGTGTAGCTCTGTATCATGTTCATCATAGTTGAACAGTGGAATGTAAGTTGTGTCTTTGTTTGCATAGTTCGAGTGTTGAGTGTTGAGTTATGACGTATGTCCTTGATGATCTCTGCATTATCCCGGTTTTCTGACTCTGCTGTGATAAATATTTAAACCTCTTTAGCAGTGATGCTTCCTTTAAACAAACACTCTAAGTCACATATTGTCAGTCAGGTTCTGAGTCTCTTTTCCTCCAGTTCCTCTGATGCTCATCAGATACACATGGGAGTGGATTTATTCTTTTGTGGAGCTGACATCGACCCTGGAATAACAATGAGTAATGAAAGTTATTACAACATACATTTCAGTGATAGTAACCCCGACCCCCGGTTGACTAAATGAGAAATATTACACGCAGGAGATACTGGCTGATAAATGTGTTAATGCTGCAGTTTTTTATGGAATATTCTTAATCGCCCTTCGCCAACAAAGCTGACATTGCTCCGTCTTTTCTCTCTTTCTCTCCTCCTGCGCCCTGACACCGCTCTTCAATCTTTCACGTCCTTAATAATATCTTTTTCATCTGTCTTTTATATATGATGGAGGGTGAAAAGGCAGCGGGGGCTGTGGATGAGCAGCTCCATTTTCAATCTTCTCAGCTGACTTTGAAGTGCTCTTTAGCCTCGTGAATGGGAGGCAAAGTGAAAATGAAAGCAGGATTTTTTTAAAAACATACAGCAGGAAAAAAAGGACGAAGAAGAAGCTGACGGCTGATCACCGAGCAGAGACGAGAAGGGTCAGAACCATTTAGTTTGCACATTAAACTGTCATGAAATAAATGATGGAGCCAAACAGCATGTTTAGTGACAAACTAAAATCTTTCATCGTCATTTTTGCTTCATATTTAAAACAAAGTGCAATAAACAGATAACTTTCATGAATTAGTACTACAATACTCGGTTAGCAACATGTAGTTCTTCCTAGTTTATATGAAGTTAGAGCTAATTTAGTTTTGTTAGTTACTGTTTGACCTAAAAGAATCAGGTACAGCAGCAACAAAGTGGTAATGCAACAAACGGGGTCTGGAAAGCTTGGTGCTAGTGTTGATGTCTTCAATGTGCAGAGACAGTTTTTAAAGTGATGTATATACGATGTGTGTGTCATAGAGTCATCATTGGATTAGACTTTTTTAAAGTATGAAAAAAATAAATAAGATTTTTTATGTAGCCGCCTTTTTCCTTTTTATTCCCCCGACATCAAGTACTGATGTACTGTGATATAAAATTGTTTGTTTTATCATTTTCAAATATTGTTAAATTATATCAGACACACACAAAAACATCTCCTCAACTAAAACCCAAACTGGTCCAGATAAAGACGTTCAAGAGTCCTGCTCACATTTTACATAGTCAACCTCTCACACACACAGACACACAGTCAAACACACACACACAGACACATAGTCAAACACACACACACAGACACACACAGTCACACAGACACACACACAGTCACACAGACACACACACAGATACACACACACAGATTGTGCTGAGGCTGCAAACATCAGTAACACTTCTAATCAAACTTCTGCCTCCCATGTGTGAGATCTGTCTCCTTGTGTGTGTGTTTCCTTCAGCTTCTGTGCATATGGTAGTGTGTTTGCATTACTCGGTGTGTGTGTGCATAATTCATGGTTTCAGAGTGTTGATTTCTCACACATCTGATGTCCATATGCACACAGACACACACACACACTCAGCATGTGGTTTTCTTCTTGTGATAGAAACGTTAACTATCATTGATCATTAATTATCTCTGTTATCTTCAACCCTGGTTTCTATTTGTTTGCTTTTCAGTTTGCTACAACCACAGCGACAAAAAGACAAAACCAGTCCACCAAGTGCATAATACAACCGTGATCTCTGATGGAACCGAGAACCCCGAGTCTGTACTGAAAAGAATTTCCCTCAGCAGTAGGCTGCACCATATCATCTTCACCTTATTCACTGCACAGCAGGCACAAAGTCACAGGATACACACTAATTAAATTCATATTTTACTGGTCTGATGCCCCAACATCCACATCTACGAGTTCCAAACACTGTTAGTAACTTCACTCTATGCACCTTTTAAAGAAGAAAAGCATCAACGTTAACGTCCTAAATCACTCTGCTCTGATGCAGTTTGAGCTCATTTCAGTGATTTAGCTCTTTGTTTACCTCCTCTGCTCCGACCTGTTATAACTAATGACATCATTAGATTTCACACAAATGTATTTTTCCCTGCGCTTCAGCTGTGTCCACATCCTTCACTTTACCATCAACCGCGAGATTAGAATCTGCACTTCCTGCAGGTTTCTGCGTTTTCACAGGGAAAGTTCTTCCTAAAAACACAACAATATGTGCTTTGTTATCTGCAGAAATAATTGGCTTCAGGGTCCCGGCACAATGCTGCACAACGCTGCATATTTTCCATTCCCGTCTATTTAAATGGAAAGTAGGGAGATCGAAAAAGAAAGAACAAATGAATAAAAAACAGCCTTGTCATCATCGTCTTTATCTGCTTAAAACCAAAGACGCAAAGTAAAATAATTGAAAACTATAAATAAAATCACAAAACAAAAGTCACACACAACCGAGGTGATTTTTATCTGAGACGTCCAATCAGAACGTCTCCCTGCTGCCTGACTGCTCGTGTAGCACTGAGGAGAAAAAGTGTTTCACCTGATGAATGAAAATCAAACAAGTGTAGCCTGAAACACACACAGACACACACTCACAGACACACACTCACACACACACACACACAGAGACACACACAGAGACACACACACACATGTTGAGAAGAACAGAAACCTTGATAAAACCTTTACAATGAAAAGAAAAAACGTGAACAGACCAGTAACACGATGAGCTGAGTGGTTCAACACACAAATACTTTTATTCATCAGAGCTCCATCACATCAGTATTTGCTGGGTCCATTTCCTCTTTTCTTAAAGGTTTGATTTAATTTGATGATGATTTAGTAAGAGAAAGTAAAATCTCTGAATTATTTAGGACACGTGACCTGATTCTCCTGCAGACTTTTCTAGCACATTATTTACCTGTGCTTTAGATAATTTAACAGTCACTCGTCACAGATGTAAGCAGAAGACGTTTCTTTAGATGATCTTAATTCTTCAGGAATTAGCTGGAGACAGGTGAAGAAGGAGGTGTTCTCCTCCTTTTGGCAGCAAATCTGTCACCAAACAGCTGAAGTTATTTGAAAGCCGCCCACTGCTGGAGCGTGTTGTGATAAATACCTGCAGTCGGTGTTCAGATGGAGGACAGCGAGTTTGTCTGAGCGAGCTTCAGACAGACTGACTCCTGCAGCTTCACTGGGCTCAGATTAAATAATACAGAGCAGATGAATCACAAAGTGAATGCAGGATGACACATGGGCAAAGTGACTGTGAAGAAATCCAGGAGGACCTCCCAACATGCACTGCTGCTCCACACGAAGAGCCGCTCATATTAGACACGAGCAGCAGTGGTGGCTCAATAAAACATGCAGCGCGTTGGAGCAAATCCAGCTGAGTCAGATCTGAACATCCTGCTGGAGGTCAGACAGCAGAGCTCCAGGACTGACAGGGTGGAGGGTTCAAGTCCCCGTTCAGCTGCTACAGAAAGGAAGTGAGCGTTACACACAGAATCCACTTCACTGCAAAATAAGAATCCACCTTTAACAGCATTAACACCTGTATCAGTCTGCATCAGTGCGACGCCACATGTTATTAAGCATCGGTGCTGCTTTGTCAGTGTCAGGGAGGTTCTGTTATTGCGCATAAACTAAACCTTATCCACTGTTAGGTCCTGTAGTGATTCATTTCTAAGAAGTCGTTTCACTAACATTTGGTTGAACACTGTAAATAAATAGAATAAGTTTCACAGCACTGGTCTTTGGAGGAAGGATAAATCTGCCTGGTTAATATTCAGTAATGCGTGACCTTCATTCTGCTTGTTAAATGCACATTTCTATGTGTGGGACCAAAGGAATTAATCAACTCCTCCAGAGTTCCTTTGAAATGGGGACAAATTGCCTGCAGCTGAACCACAGGTGCTGGACATATATACTCATTTGTGTTTGTCAGCGAGGGTGTAATATCCTGTCGCGTGAACAAGCAGGAAGAAGTGTGCATTGACATCATTATGAACATAGAGCGAGGTCGTGATGCTCATACTAACTGCTCGTGCCTCTCAGCTCTAATTAATTTTGTTAGTGTCTGTGTTACTGACCAGCCTCTCTCTGAGTGTAATTAAGAAGCACTCTAAGCAGGGTGACCTCCCCTCCATCTCCTCCTTCCTCCATCAAAAGGAAACTGCAGACAAACAGGAAGAATTTCCTAAAAAACACAATATTATATCATTTAGATGTTGTTTGAAGCAGGTGAGTGCGTAAAAGGTGAAGCTGGAAGAAGCTCTTCTCTTAAGAGATTGTTCCTATATCAATGAAACAGCAGGTGATGTGAGACGTGAGCTGAACACGAGGCCTCAAAGTCACTAATTACAACCTAGCGCTATGAGTGCAGTACAAACACTGCAGCTCCAAAATGTCAAGTTGAAGAAAAAAGTCTGCTTTGACAGCTTGATGAATGATCTTCCAAAGAGCTTTTGGAGACTAAAGGCTCTTTGTTAATCAGACTCTCTGAGGAACCATGTTACATTGATTTGACAGATTTGGGGGACTGGAGATTAGATTTAGGGTCTTCTTCAAGGACATGCACGGGAACATGACCATCATGTGTCACATATACAACAGACTCCAAAGCAGAATAAGAACTTAAAGTGCCACAATTTGCCTCATAGTTTTACTTTGAAACAGACTTTTCATTTCAAACTGCATCACAGTCAGTGTGGAAAGATTCACTTGGACAGATGGAGTGTACCTTTAACTAGATTCCAAACTGACACACAGGACTGTACAACTTTAAAGTTTCCTGGCAGAAACTGTTTAGTCTTTGGTTTTGATATTCTTGAGTCAAACAGGAGAAGTGTTCATCTGACACGAGAATTACCAAACGTGTATTTCCATGTATGTGCAAAGAATCTGATCCAACTTTCAAATAAAGAGAAGGGCTGCAGAACAGAAGTGTGTGACTCTGACGGTGCAGAGGTTTGACTTTACCTCTGCACCGTCAGCACAAAGTCCAGATAATCTTGATCATGATCTTCAGTGTGTCAGGTCATTCCTTTCACACACGCTGCACAAGTGCCCCCGTCCCTCGCTGACATCAAGCAGAGTTTCTCCCCATGTGAGAACGACTCAGACAATCTACATGTCTGATGGCCCAACTTTGCACGATGTCCGAATCTCCTGACATGGAGTTTAGCTATACTGTAAAATGCCTATAAATGTTGTTGTTTCCAGAGGGAGGGTGTATTTGTGGCCTCTGTTCCGATGAAGTGATGGCAAAGTAGTAACGACAGCAGCTAAGCTTAGGTTGCGCGTGGCTACAACAGGATTCTCTGTAATTTGCTCCTGCTCTTCTTAGGAGTTTCACTAGCTGACGTGGTCGTGGTCTGTAGCAACAACAAAGTCACAGTCTAACAACAGAAGACGTGTGTGTGACCCAGAAACATGAAGTGGAATAGAAGAGCTGAGAGAATTATAATAAGTAAGTAATAAGTATTTGATGGTTATATTGGTCTTTGGACCATGAACACAACAGTTAATTGATTGTCCAACACCATGGAACAGGTTTTACATTGAAATCAGATGTTAGCCTCCTGTGGGACAGACACTCGTACTGGCATCAGTGCTTCAGTAGCATTTCACTGTGGCTGCTTCAAATGCAGTTTTAACCGTTTAGTTCAGTGATACATCTGCATCACTGCTGATGCTTCACCAGTCCACTGGTCAGTTTCATGCTTGCTGTGAACAAGATGCTTAAATTCCTTGACTTGAGCCTATTGGAAGACAAAGAGGTTATAAACGGTTTCTCTTCCCCTGCAGCTGGATGTTTAGTACCAGTTTTAATCTGACTGATTTTCACCAGACAGCGGCTTCACAGTGCTGTTTACAGATGCAACCTCGTGAAACAAAACTAGAATAAAACAGATATGAAACACCGAATGGAAGAGAACAGGGGAGGAACTCTGATCGATTTAGCTTTAGATAAGGGGCAGCAGTTTACTCTAAACCTGGGGGGGAAGCAAGTGCCTGTTTCGTTGGACTGTTCTGCAGGTTTGTGTGTAGTTACTGGTCCCACCAACCTGCTCAGTGCAAACTGAATTGTTTTCTTCCTTTTATCTTAATCATCTGGGATTAATATATATGTACATCGAGCTGCAGGCTTTGTAGTATTAGTGTCCTATAATCCCACCTACCATAAAACTAAACTCAGTCTCTGACCCCAGAGTCTGTAAAGAGGCAGAAATCCACCGCTCTGATATATGAGTAAAAGAGACATCAGAGGTCGTCTGTTACTTTTCTGTGTAATCACATTAAAGTGGAAGTTTTTTTTATTCATATTAATAAACATGACAGCAGCATTCTGGGAGCTCTTTTCCACCACAGCTACCAACATGGAATTTATTATTCAAGTTTTCAACAGACCTTCAGCAGTGAAAATGAAATGAGCTCTGTGTCATTTAACATTTCTACTTTTATCTTAGGCACAGCTGTACTGTGCCTAAGATGAAATGTACTGATGTTATTCTTTTTATCACTCTGTGTTGCTTCGAGGAAGGTGTGTGTGTGTTTTTTTCTTTTCCTGGTCAAATCGATCCAAAGTTAAAAATCTGACTCAGTCTGTGTTCTCCTCCCACATTACTGAGGGTGAGCGAACATGACTCCACGGTGTGGGTTTAAAAGCCTCTCATCACTCCACTTAATTCTGCTCTGATTTATCTGATGTGGTCGAGTTAAAAAAAGCCCTGAGATCAGATGCTCTCTTTATCTGCAAGATGTCTTTTTATACTTTGTTATGCAGAGAACCACATGTTGTAAAGAGACGTGACACATTAGGATCTGTTTGCATGAAGCAGGATCGTGTAAACACAACGGTTTGATAGATATGAACATGTTCTTTATCATGTGATGAGAACAGGAGTAGTAAATAGCATCACTGCCACCTGTCATAGTTAATGTTATGTTACTGTTACAGGTTTCTAACAAAGCTGAGGTGTGTGGCGTGTCTGAGTGTTTCCTTCACTCCTGGTTTGCTATAAATTCATGCTGTTTGTTTTCAGTCAGTGCAGGGAGACACAGTTTCTATTAAAGAGATTGTCTTTAAAGAATCTCTGCCTCCCAGGAACAAAGACATTAAAAGTTCACTGTGCATCTGTTTGAAAATCTTCTCTGTTTTGTTTCTCTTTTATTTGAGTTTTTTTGGTTGTGAATATTTGCTTCATTCTCAGGATACAAACAGAAATCGATGATATTATCCAAAAAAGGATTGAAACAGTGTTTTCCTTGCTGGAGTCTCCTCTGCACGTCTCAGGTGAATGTGTGTGAATCTGTTTTCAGCTGCGGACAGGAGACCGGTTTGTGTTTTCTAACAAAAGCCTGAATCATTAATAGTCCTGAAGACTCACACCTACTGCTCTAAAATTATTTACTCACTTTTCAGGATTTACTCCCGTTGTTGGTGTCAGTTTTCTTTCCACATTATAATGCAGAAATGATGTGGAAGAATCTGCTGTAAATCTTCCCACTAATGAAGCTGCGTAAAAAGTGATGTAGCTGTCGAGCCAGAGCTCGTTAAGAGGCTGTTATCCTGTGACAGGATGACTACTGTGTGTGTGTGTGTGTGTGTGTGTGTGTGTGTGTGTGTGTGTGTGTGGCTGTTTTTTCAACTTGTGTGTTCATAATGAACATCTGCTTTATTATGTCGCTTCAAAGACATAATATTTTATAGCATAATTAATGCATGTAAATGTGATCACACCTCTGTGTTCACATTCTGATGTAAAAATGTCAGACACTCAGGACTGTTGTTATTTTCTCTCCAACAGTAACACCACTAACCAGATATTCTTGTGGATCGTTGAATGAATCTAAAATCCTTAAATCATTTTCTTACCTGTCTCTGAACCTTTAGCTGTGGTTGCTATTTTATTCTCTTTATCAACACTAAAAACAACCGAGGGTCCAAATGTTACTTGATGCTATGAGACATGATTCTACATCGAACTCTAGCTAATGTTACTGTTTGTGCTGTGATGTTATGTAACAACACATGATGACATGACACCGTGTGACATGACTCAATGTGACGTGATTCCAAATAATGCAGTGCATCATTCTGTGTGACATGACTCAATGTTACTGATCTCTGATTCAAAATGACTCTGCAGGACATCAATCAACATAACTGTATGTGATGTGACTCTACATGATATGATTCTACATGTTTGGACTCAGTATGATGTGACATCACTGAACATATCTAAGTGATATGACTCGTTTTTATATGATTCTTTTCGATGTGACTCAATGTGACATCATTCAACATGACGCTCAGTGTGATTCTGATACGACTCAATATGACTTAACATGACAGACATGACTCAATATTTCTCTGACACGACTTAATATGACTGACATAACTCAGCATAACTCTGACATGACTCAGCATAACTCTGACATGACTCAACATGACTGACATGACTCAGCATAACTCTGACATGACTCAGCATGACTGACATGACTCAATACGACTGACATGACTCAATATTACTCTGACATGACTCAGCATGACTCAACATGACTTTCATGACTTAATATGACTGACATGACTGAAATGACTAACACACTAATACAAGATGGCGAAGACACTGAGGACAAATTGGCTTTCAGTGTCCTGCCCAAGGACACTTCAATATATGACATATATATATCTATATATATATATATATATATATATATATACATATATGATATATGACAGGAGGAGCTGGGAATCAATCCACCAATCCCACAATTGGTAAATGACTGCTCTACCCCCTGACCATCAGCCGCGCCTAAAGACTCACGCATTGCAATGTGTGGATGTCCACATACAGAAAGTTGTAGAAGGTAAATAGAAGTTTTAATAATATTTAAAATGTATCGATAATGAATGCAATCAACTCACTTCACTGTTCACATAGTAATTTATGTTATGTTTATATTAATCATTCACACTCATCAAGCACTTTGTTAGGTACATATCTACATAAAGTAGCTCTACCACGTCTGCATGTACAAGACCTGACCTGAGATTTGAGAGTTATTATATACCAGGCTGACTTGAACTTACTTTTACTGACTTACTTACTTACTTGTTTCTTACTTTAGGGTTGATGTGTGTAATTGTTTGTCATGAAAACTCTGAGTAATTAACAGAGTTGTACAAGTCCAGCTTTAAAAAGATGTACAGATGGGTGGATGAACAGATGGATAAATGTTCAGACAGTGATTCAGTGATGAAGATGGAGGGAGGTGAATTGACAGTGACATTTTAAAATGACGAATCATTCTCAAACTCATTTCGGTGATTTATCTCCTCGTTCATCCATCCATCTTTCTGTCTGCCTGCGTGTTCCTTCAAGCGTCCATTCATCCATCCTTCCATCGATCTCTTGACTTATGCTTCGATCTATTGATTCATGTCTCGATACCTTCATCACTCACCACATTCTCTCTCTCTTTCCAGTTCTCTCCTCATTTATCTACATTTACATCTCTCTCATTTCCATTTTCTTCTTTCACCCCCTCCCCATTTTTCTTAGTTTCTTTTCTATCCATCCATGTCACATTTCCATATCTTTATTTCTGTCTCTGTCTCTCCAGCTTCTTCTGTCCTTTACAACACATCTTTCAAACATGCCAGAGTTTCTCCATTTCACTCGATGTTTTTTTTCCATTTGTTCTTAAAAACTCATTCTTTCACTTGATGTACTTGTCCTCTTCTATCTCTAATTTTTCAATTCCATTTTTAGCTGCTTTTCTACTTCTACGTATTTTATATTAGTGGGCTGTTTCACATCATTTTCATCTATTCCTCCACTTTCTTGCTGAATAACATCACTATTTGTCTTACTGACCTTTTCATCAAAGCTTACTCTCACTTGTCTTGATTTTTTACAGCTCCAGATGTGTTGCTCACTTTTCCTCTGCTCCTAATTCCTTCCATCCTTCCATCTATCCCTCGAGTGCAGCTCAAATCTTAAACACTCAAAGAGTCTTCTTCATAAGCTGTTAAAAGGCCAAACATTAAATGTGTGATCAGCAGGTGTTCTGCTGATGAAATGCTAGTTTCATTTATAACAAAGGTTCCCAGAGACAGTTCATATGCACTAATTGATATCCAACATCACAAAGACTCATATTAGGTCAGTAACATCAGCAATAGCAAGTCTATACCCAAGGTTAACTGACCGCTTCTTGTATTGCTTCTCTTGCTGTCAACTGGCTTGACGCCTGTGGCATAAAAGCATCTTCTTTCTGATTGTTTTCTCATTGCTGATGGCTTCAGATGAAACTTGTCACAGAGGACATCGTGTGTGTGGTTGCTGATGTTATCTGACTTTTTGAGACTTGTTCAGTGTTGAGCTGTGATGGATCTTAGTCCAAACATTTTAGAGACAAGATTAATAACAGCTGCATTTGTTTTTATGGTTTTGACAGAACTATCACATGAACCCACTGGAGACCAAACGTGGATTTCTTTCACTGCTCAAAATAAAAAGCCCAATCTGCTTCTGTTGGATAAAACCTTAAGCTGTTTCAGGATGTTTGTTTTCTTTTGTGTGTGCGAGGTGACTTAATTGATTCACATCTTCAGTGGGAGCTAACACTGTTGGTTTAATTATATTTTGATTTGACACATGTTCAAATATCTGAGTTTGTCTGAAATGATTCTGCAGCATCTGTCTTTGTTCCGTGGCGTTGCAGTCCTTTACTCCATTTCTATTGATCCAGTTTGAGTTTCAGTTACTGTCTGTGCTATTCCTCTTCTTCAGTTAGATTTATTTAGAAGATAATGCCTCTGATTTGTACTTTGTACAAGCCTGAGTGCTTCACTGCATAATGCTGCTGCTATTTCCGCTAATAAAGCTTCTGATTAAAGGCAGAGAAATAACAGAAAGATGGATTCACAGAGGTTACAGAAGCCTTTAAACAAACAGGCAGAGAGAGGAACACCTGAGCCGGTGAAAGGATAAACCAGTGATAAAGACGAGAGAAGAGGAGAAAAGTGGACGTTGATGTTAACTGAACAAGGGGTAAATATTTAGATAAATGATCCTTGTTACGTATTTGGCTCCATCGGGTTTAATGACATCTTAAAGCCCGTTAATTCCTCTTACTAACCCTGTCATCAACCTGGCAGCAGCAGCAAGGATCCATATGGCTCTGATGGGGTTTTGACAAGCTGTCAGGATGAAGACGCCCTGAAATAGGAGCTGGAGTCATGAGGATTAGTCACATATTAGCCAGTTATTGCTGATGTCAAATGGTAGTGTGGACTGTACAGCTATGTGTCCCCAAACTGTCTTCACCTTAGTTCGTATATTTCAGATTATACTTATTATAAATATAGGCTCTCTGAATCTGGTCATGCCACAACTATTTGGATATTTTGTGCCAAATGTGTTTGGTTGGTATTTAGGGCCCCTCCCGTCTAGATTTGTTTTTAGTATAATAATTCTAAGACTTGATTTGACTTTGGGATGTTATACACATTAAATTATACTGAAACTATAACAGGACAAACTGACTTAACAACAAGGAAAGCTGGGATTGGCTCCAGCACCTCCGTGACCCGAGGTGGATGGAGTAAGCAATGTCAGATGAATTTAATCTATGTAGATAAATACCAGTAAAACTATAATGATGGCTATTGACTTAATAATGTCAAATGTATTTGACCAAGTACGTGTGTGACGTTTTAACAAACATATATAATGATGCTGAAATTATCCAAATTTCTGCAACTGTACAACTCTGTACAAATCATTGGCCTCTTAATGATCTCTGCTACTTCAGGATCCTGAATCCTTCCATTGTTTCAGCCTCAGAGACTTCTGGGAAATGTCTGTCCACTTAGTAGTGACCCTGCAGGGTTTTCAGGCTCACCGAGAAATGTTAACAGCACCTTAAATGTCTCTCTGAGGGAAAACCAGCTTTAACCTCAGGGTAACTCTGGGGATCTGTGGTGTTTTATCCCGCTGGGTGGTGCAGAGGTCAAACCTCAGTCTGACAGCCAGAGGTCAACGGGTCAGATCTGCCTGAGTTTCCCTCCCTCTGATCAGCAGCCAGTCTCCACACAGTGGCTAATAAATGTCAGCTTCTCCCGTTAAATCACAGGACATTGGGTGATTCAGCAGAAGCCTCACGGTGCATTTGCAGGAAGACAAATGTGACTGTAAAATGAGATTTAATGTTAGATTTATTACAGCAGAGCTGCAGGCTGCAAGAGGAAAACTCAGGTCAAACTGAGCTGTTTGACTCGTCTTACAGTCTTCTAACACTTCATTGCTGCGTGAAGCACCAGAGAAAATCATTTTCTATAAATGATCTGATTTACAGAGCAGTTTCTAATTAATAAAAGAACATCAAAGTTCTGTTATTGCCACAATTTAACTTTTAACCTCTGAGCTTCTAAGTTTAACACATGACTATTCAAGCAGTTCCCACAATCCTCTTTGATATTCATAAACAGCTTCAGTGTCTTTGCTATATGCACATGACAGTGCTGCATTCTATATGCAGAAGAGACACTGGTGAGCACAATGGTTTACAGGCAGGCGCATGATTAAAGTTGAATAAGATAACTCTCTCTCTCATTGCAGAAGAACGGAAACCAGGGAGAAGGCAGGGTGCAGGTGAGTAGTGTCCAGGTGGAGATTCACAATATGATGGAAACAGGATGAAGGTGAGTGTTGACTGGACAGGTGACCAAAACACAGCAGAGACAAGATGCATACAAGGGATGACTGGATGGATGTGCACAGGATGAAGGAGCAGACAAGATGGTGGCTCCCAGAGTCGAGTACCCGAGTAAGAGGAGACAGTCAATCCACAATCCAATATCCTCATCCAGAGATCAGAGTTTCTACCGACAGAGAGTTTGTTGTTCTCACACCAAGTACACACAAACAGCTTCTTGAACAAGAGTTCATTTGCACCTCTTCGTAGCGATTTTACAGGTCAAAGTTGAATCAGGTTGAACGTTGGCGCAAAGGGATTGAGATGGATCAATTCATGACTGAAACCAAAGCGCTAGTGTGACTGCTGCAGAAGACCAAAGCAAGTACAGCGGCAATAGAGAAGCAGCGACCAATAAGAGAAGAAGCAAACTGATTCTAATGGTGGTGGTGATTATGAAGCAGGGGGTTTAAGCTGACTATGGACTGATGCTCCTCAATGTGCCGTCAAGGTCACGCAGCACAGTGATGCAGTGGTTGCCACTGTCGCCTCACAGGAATAAGGACCTGGGTTTTAATCCGCTGGTCGGCTGGGTGCCTATGTTTGCATGTTCTCCCCATGTCTGCGTGGGTTCTCTTCCGGTACTCCAGCTTCCTCCCACCATCCAAAGACACACACGTTAGGTTAATCGGTGGCTCCAATATTGTCCGCAGTTATGAATGGTTGTTTATCTCTACATGTCAGCCCTGCGATAGACTGTACCACAACTCCCACCCAATGACAGCTGGGATAGACTCCACTTGCTTCACTGTCACAGTTCATATTCTTGTTTTGTCTCCTTATTATCTTGTTCCTTCCTCACCTTGGTCACGCCCCTCTCCTCACTCTCTCTCCCTGATTGTCCTCAGCTGTATCTTGTTTCTAATCAGTCACCTGCACTACTCAGTGTCAGATCTTACTGCTCATCACTAAGTCACTTCATGACTTCTGTAAGTTGGTTTGTTTTCAGTTTCTGTTCTTTCCTCAATCACTCCTTAGTCCTAGGTCTTGTCTTCTCCCAGCTTTCACACTATTCTTCCAGTTCTCTCCCTCACTTTCTCTTTGTGTCTAATACTGTTTGTTTTATTATGCGGGTTTTAATTTTCTGTTCTGTTCTGTTTCCCTGTTTTATGAGTAGTTTCCCCGAAAAAGTTTCACTGCTCTTAACCCTATTTTGGAATACCTTGTATGTGTGTCCGCCATTTTGTGAATGACTCTGAGCTTAAGAGGACAAGCATTCAGGATAATTGACGGATAAATGGATGACCTATGGAGACGTTGACTGTGGTTCTCTGGGTCTGTTGGGAGACAGGATCTACTGGAAATCTGTTCCTTCATCCTGTATTGCAGTAACCACAGAGGATCCTGGTCATCATCCCTGCTGACGAAGACTCTGAAATCCTCACAGGATAAAATATCTGCTGAGTCATGATACAGCTCCCAACCCCGAGAGGAGAAAGAGCGAGTCAGCAGATTCAAAGTGACAGGAAATTAAGGGTATGTTGCATTATACTTGTAGATTCTGTTTGTGTGTTTTATTAGTTTGTGTGTGTAAAGACATTTTAGCAAACACGTAAATGCATCTGTATGTTCTGTTTGTGTGATTTTAATTGTCTAATTGTTGCATATTTAATGCCTCTAGGTCATTCCTTTGGTGACCTAAGTCTGAGTGACAGACTTTGCTGCAATACAGCAATACAGCTGCATAACACATTGTGTCATGTCTGCGCCAACACTGGGTCATGTGGGATACTTGCTAACAAGGTCAGTGTCTGGAAATCACCGCCTGGCTGTTTATGCTACATTTTGTTCAGCAGTTTAATAAGCAGCCTCCTCTCCACCACCTGCTCTAAAGGTTCCAGTGGAGTCCCCAGCACAGAGCCAGTCTTCCTGATCAGTTTGTTCGGTTTGTTGGTGTCTCTGGCTCTGATGCTGCTGCACCAGCACACAGCAGCAAAGAATATCACACTCACAACAACAGACTCGTAGAAGATCTGCAACATCTTGTTACACACGTTAATGGGGTTGGGCATCGAAAACCGGTTCTTGTTGAGAACCGGTTCCCACTGTTTCAACTCCTTGGTATTGTTTGCTATTTTGCAAATGATTCCCCTATCGATTCCCGTCGCCTCGAATGACGTCACCACGCACGTTGGTAGCGTCATTTACGCAGCAGGAAAGATGGCGCCTAAGCGGCACAAACGCTCAAGAGTTTGGTTATACTTAACGAGAAAGGATGACAACAGCGCAACTTGCAATACTTAAAAAAAAGTAGATATTTCATCAAAGGGAGGAAACACTACGAATATGCAAAAGCATTTGCTCACAAAACACGCGATAACCTTAAATGAATGTCATGTTTTTGATCAGCTCCAGACTAGTGAATCTCAACCCAGCAGCAGCAGTAACGTCTGCAGGTCCTTTCCCGTTAATACGGCAGGTAACTAATCAACTAACGTTGCATATTATGTTAGCACGATTTGCCTTATTGTAAAACCTGCTATTACTGTGCGTTGCATTTAGATGATCATGACGAGAGAGACAGAGTCTGACCGGCTCAGATACTGGCGGTTATAAAAGATATAAAACAAAGTTCTAAGCTAATCAACCTGTGTGTCCTCCTTTATTAAAAATAAGAATCGATAGGAGAATCGATAAAGATTTGAACTGTTAAATGGAATCGGAATCGTAAAAATCCTATCAGTTCCCATCCCTACACATTAAAGGACTTAATCTTCCTCAAGAAGTGGAGTCTGCTCTGTCCCTTCCTGTACACATCTTCTGTGTTACATTTCCAGTCCAGTCTGTTGTTAAGGTGGACACCCAGGTATTTGTACCCCTCCACCACCTCCACCTCCTCTCCCAAGATGGAAACAGTGTTAAAACTGGTTCTGTTCCTCCTGAAGTCCACAACCATCTCCTTTGTCTTGGTTACATTTAAGGTCAGGTGGTTGTTCCCACACCATTCCACAAACTGGTCCACCAGGTCTCTGTACTATGCCTCTTTGTCACCGCTGATACACCCAACAACAGCTGAGTCATCTGAGAACTTCTGCAGATGACAGGACTCAGTGTTGTACTGAAAGTCAGAGGTGTACAGGGTGAACAGGAAAGGTGAGAGGACAGTTCCCTGTGGTGCTCCTGTGTAACTGATCACCGGCTCAGACTCACATCCTCTCAGCCGTACAAACTGTGGTCTGTCTGTCAGGTAGCCAGTAATCCAGGAGGCTGTGGAGGAGTCTACCTGGATTGTATTAAAAGAACCTCTTCCTCCCTGAAGGTGTTGATCTCATCTGGGAGCTCAAATATTCTGGTAAAAACATTGCCATGTAACAGCCAACGAGCCGTACTGTGAAAAAGAAACAGCTGTGTGGTCGGAGCCCATGGGCAGAAAGAGTTTGCCCATGGGTCCAAGGTTTGACGAGGCGTGTTTCAATGTAGATTACTGCTGCTTGCAACTGATCAGTATAAATTAACAAAACCTCAAAGACTGACTGCACTGACTGATGATCCAAAGCTTGTTACTTGAAGCTTGATGCTGGTTTATCTTCTTGCTGCCAGTATGTATATTAGAATAACAAGATGTTTTTCACACACAGTAAGTTTGTGAATGTTTCTGCTTTGAAAAAAACAGGAAATAATAAAGATAAAATAAAAGGAAGTGATGTGACTGCTCATAACTTCTCTGCTGTTATCGTGGGATCATCAGAGAACTGTTCAGCTCTGACTTTTGACCACTGAGGCATACTGCTCGATCAATGGTAAGTTTAACAAATAGATCAGTATAATATATATAAATGTGTGTGTGTGTGTGTGTGTGTGTACATATATATATGTATATATATATATATATATATATACACAGAGAGAGAGAGAGAGATTTCAATTATATTCAATTAACAGTCAGTGAAATAACTATACTAATAACTATTTATCAAAAATCTAATCTGTTTTTTTAAGGAAAGAGAAAACAGGTGTATGAAAACAGCTGTATTGTTTCCAATGCAGCTTTTCTTGACTCAGGAATTTTACACATAACAATCAAGAAAACAGTTGACTAGACTATAAAATACAGTGAGCTTGCTACGGCAATTAGCTTGTACAAGTCTTGTATTCTTAATTTAGTAAATTTTGTATTTATGATCAAACTGCTTGGTTAAAACTGTTCTTGTTAGAGTCACCCACTCCCCCCTAAGAAACCTTCAGTCCAGCCACGGTATGACAATGAGTTGGCTCCTTTCTGTTCAGAAAAAACGTTTTACTTCTGACACTTTCATTCAGTTCTGCTGCCAGGTTTACTACTATCACAGCGCTACTAAGGCAGCACTGTTCTTCTTGAAACTTAAGGCACAGTCATATTTCTAACAGGTGAACAATGGCTACAAGTTGATTTATTTGAACGAGTCTCTGATGAGTCCATCAAATCCACCTGGAAACGTTTGAACAAAGCACCTGAAATATTGTATTATATAATATTCCTATCTTTATTCTTACATTACAGGTGTACATCCTTACCTGGCTATTTCAACATCTCTAAACATTCCTAAAGATCAGGAAACCAACAGTAGGCAGTTTGTCTATGTAATAATCATGGAACGTCTTGTAGTACTCCTGTCTATCCTGCTTTATCTTAACCCTTCACTGGCTTATTCACTGAAAAACTGCACCATCAATTATTCTGTCAATCCCAAAGCTGATGTTTTTCTGAATTGTGCAGCCCGCAAACTTTGTACTGTCCCTGATGACATCCCCAGAGATGTGAGTTCACTAAAACTCGATAATAATATCATAGAAAAGATAAAAAGGGACGATTTCAGCAACTTGTCAAAACTTAAAAGTTTGTACTTGCAAATTAACTGGATTTCTCATGTGGACGATGGATCTTTCATAGATCTGGGTGCGTTGACAGTGCTCGATTTGAGCGGTAACTATCTCACCAACCTGTCTGCCAACCTCTTTCAGGGACTCTCCAACCTCACCATCCTTAGCCTTCGCTGGAACTATGTTCAGTTTATTCATACCTCAGCCTTTCAGTTCCTGACCAGCTTACAGACTGTGATACTGCTCAGCAACCAGCTCCAACAAATCAGTGACATTCAGCCAATCCTACAGCTTCCACATCTACAGAGGCTGAACATTATAGATAACCAGTTCACCTCTTTTGACACCAAAGATCTGCCGAACATGTCCTCAAGCCTTAAGGTGTTATTTGTTTCTAGTGTAAAACTGAAGAAGTTCAGCATCTCAACACCTTTTTTCCCTCAACTTGAGCTAATAAACCTTTCCCAGATTAACAGTGGTACTTTCGTCAAATGGGATGTACCTGACAAGACTTTACTGAAGAACATAACTCAGCTGATTATTGGTAACACCTGGATCCCTTTTGAAGAGTTTCAAAATGTCCTGCAGAGTCTTGACTCACTGACAAATCTAAAACTGAGTGATATGAATGAGTGGTTTAACAAAGGTCTCTTAACTACAGTCTGCAAATTACCAACACTGAGGAGGCTGGATCTGTCTTACAACAACGTCGCCAATTTAAGTGCAAAACTTGTCCCTTGCTCTCAGCTCAGTGAACTTGACTTGTCCAATACTCAGATGACAGAACTGTATAAAGGCTCAATAAGATCGATGAAGACACTGAGGTCCCTGTCTGTGAAGACCAACAGCCTCACCAAAATACCAGGTGACATAAGGAGCCTCTCCTCCCTTGAGATCCTGAATCTGAGTGACAATATGATCACTGAGTTGGACTGTGATGATTTCATCAACACAACACGCCTCACAGAGCTTTATCTGAACATGAACCACATTGTCAACCTGGACAGGTGTATGTTTGAAAAGCTAAATGACCTGAAGGTTTTAGATTTGAGTGACAACCTCCTGCGGACATTCGGAAGCGCTTTTAAAGTAGGCATACAGAAGCTGGAATTTTTGTATTTGCACGGAAACTCTGTGTCTCTTTTTAAAAAGGGTGATTTTCAAGGTTTGGGGTCCCTAAAATATTTGGATGTGACCAATACTGGGAAAATAAATCAGCAGGCCTTTGATGGACTTGTCAATCTTGAAACTCTTAGGATATCTGTTCCACCCATTTTTTATTATAACTACAGTATATTACAGCAGCTGAAAAGTCTTTCAATCTACTACAATATGGATGATGGGTTTAACCATGCTGATCTAAATGATAATGATTATATTATTGACATTTTCTATATTTTAAAGTCATTAAAAAAATTCACAATAACCTGCAAAGGTTATCACTTTAGCTTCCCCTTTGAAGTTTCAACAAACACAATTCACGCCATGAGACATTTAGAGAGTTTCACAGCTGAGAATGTCTATGTTTCTGCACCCGATCCATTTGTATTTTTCTACCTCATCCAGCTCAAGAATCTGACAATCAGATATACGGATATGTCAGATTTGGATCCTATGCTGTTTCAACCAATCCCAAACCTGCAGGTTCTTGATTTCTCTAACTGTAATCTCAAGTCTTTAGATTTTCTGGTGCAGGCCCATCCATCTGCACTCAGATCTTTAAACCTCAGCAATAATGAGCTTACTGTGATCAATGAGTCAGTCTTCCAGTCTCTCCCTGCACTAACACACCTGGACCTGGGCACTAACCCTTTCACCTGTGACTGTTCTAATGCTGGATTTATCCAGTGGGTGAAGAGCAACAACCAAACTCAGGTTGTTAACGCCCATCAGTACACTTGTACTTTTCCTGTCGCTCAACAAGGAAAGAAGTTGTTGGACTTTAACATTGAGTCTTGTTGGCTGGACATTTCCTTCCTCTGCTTTATGTCCAGCACCTGTCTGGTTGTTCTGACTCTGCTCTCATCCTTCATCTACCACTTTCTGAGATGGCAGCTAGCGTATGGATTCTACCTCTTGAGGGCCTTCCTCTACGACAGCAGGGAGCTCCTCATCAGTTTGATGCCTTTGTGTCTTACAACGTTCATGATGAGGCCTGGGTTTACAGAGAGATGCTTCCAGTGCTGGAGGAGGAGCAGGGCTGGAGACTCTGTCTGCACCACAAAGACTTCCAACCAGGTACATGTCACAGTTATAACTAATAATCTGCACTTTTTTACACCATGCAAGTCCCCAAACTCACTCAGTGTGAGAAGAGAAAGGTAAACTGTATTACAACATGCTTGTTTTCTGGTACAAAGCACTGGATGTTTGCTAAAGTGCTACAGCTATGATTGAGGGTGGATGTAAACAAGCTGCCATTACTGTCATTAAAATACCTATAGTCAGAATCTAAAAGACTTTACAATTAATAGATGGTGACACAAACTTTCCACCTTCAAAGAAAAAAACTATGTTTGTTCTAACAGGGTATTTGTTATGAACTACCAAGTTATGTTGGTTGGGTAAAGGCACTGGAGAGAACTAACACATTCTCTGCACAGTTAAATACATTCACACAGATGACACCTTTTAATTTTGACTTTACCAACATAGGTATTAACACAGTTAAGAAACATAAATCATATCAAGACACACCCAGTTAAATAGCCCACAATAACATTTTTATTGTTCATTCAGATAGAAGGAACCCTGTTTAACTATTGTTCAGGTATTTTCAGCAAATGCCCCTCATAGCCATTATAAAGACACACAGATACCAGGGGTGTTACCAAATCGCAACTGTCCAAAGAGACTTTGACTTCCTAGTTTAGGCCAAATGTTAAACTTTTTAGTGGAAGGGAGTCATTATTTCTTATCTATGGATACAGTATTTCACTTTTATAAATAATCTAAGGATGTCAGTGAAGCGGTCATTAAGTCATAAAGGTGAAATCATGACTTCAAGAAAGAGCTCCAGTTGCCATGACTCAACTTACAAATAAGTAAATACCATATTTTATCATAGTAAGTGGCTTTCAGCCTTCAGAGTTATTTATGAAGCAGGACTTTGAAAATGAATGAATTAAATAAACATAACAGAAAGTAATTGTTTGAAAATCAATTAGCAATAGTTTTTATAGTGAGATTTGTATCTGTTCATCACTGTCCTCTCACGCTTGGCTCTCCCTGTCAGACATGCAGTGTGGGTACAGCACACGCTATTTTTCATTGCAGAGAGAAGTTTCACATCCTTTTTTCAGCTTCACATGTCTGTGTCATATACACTATTTTTATTTACGGTGTAGCCGATTCTCCCTTCATCAAACAGAGATCACTGTGTTCACTGAGTCCAGAATTAGAAAAACCTAATGCTGGTAGTGCTTCTCAGTAAGGAACTTGTCAAAATATGAGTCTGTTTGTAAAAGCTGCAGTTAGTTCTACCTCAGCCTGTTGTGCAGAATAAGTCACATTTTTTACTATCTATTTTTCTGTCTGTATGTCTACTGTACCCCACGTTTAACAGGAACGTTCACTGTATATCCAACATTTCTTTAGATACTTGGTAGTGTCATGCCTCATTTAAGATGTACAGGGATGTGTTGTAACTACGCCTGCTGAATCATTTTTCAAAATGGGCCTATTTGTGGAAACAAATATGTCATATTTTAATGACATGAATTGTTTTTTCTTCATAATTGTCCTTGAAATAGTGTCAATAATCTCCCCACCCCTACGCAGAAATGGTTTGGCCACAGACAACAACTTTTGACTTGACTCTCCAGTAAATTGTCTAAGTGTTCGGTCAGAATAGGTTCTGTGGACAGAAAAGAAAAGAGAAGAAGAGAAGAGGGAAGTAGAGGTTTTTATGAGAAAATATTTAAAACCAGGTGATGATGATGAGGCTGGAACTTAATTTTCCATTAATATCCTTACATGCCCATCTAACATGTGACCTTCTGTGACTGTCTTCTGAACAACTATCAAATCGACAGTCTTCTCAATGATTGTGATTGTGTCCACTGAACTAAAGTAGTTCTAATGTATGAATAGTAACTTAGAAAAACTCAAAGTTTATTGTTCTAATATTTTGAAATACTTGAGTTTTTATTTTCATGAGCTGTAAGTCACAATCATTAAAATTAAAACAAAAAGTGTAAAAATTTTTACTTTACAATTAATGATCAAACATATTCTAAGATTAAAATTTTCAGTCACTAGTGAATAATCTGTGACGTGCCTGTCGTCCTCCATAGGTAAACCCATCATGGAGAACATTACAGACGCCATCTATGGCAGCAGGAAGACTATCTGTGTGATCAGCCGGAGCTACCTGCAGAGCGAGTGGTGCTCCAGAGAAATCCAGATGGCCAGGTGAGGGCGCTACCTTTAATCATGTTCTTTCAAAGCACTGGAAGATTTCACTATAATATTTGGAATCTGTGAGTAAAAGCTTGGCAGGGCGGCACTTGGAAAATCCTGAACTATATGTGGTTTTATCAGTGGTGGCTTCATAAGTGCAATAAATTCAGCCTAAGAATCTTCATCTTCTACATTGCCACAAAGAAGTTAGTTTTGTGCCATGAGATTTACAAAATAAACAAACATTTGCAGCTGTTACACCCGCGGGGCCCATGTACTGTAGTAAGGATTGTCATTTTCATGGTCACAATAATAAAAGCATGATGATTGTGATGGCTTGTGATTCAGACCTCTGAATGGTCTGTCCTGGTCTGCCTTGTGTGTGTTGTTGCAGTTTTCGTCTGTTTGATGAGCAGAAGGACGTGTTGATCCTGCTGTTTCTGGAGGAGATCCCGGCCCAGCAGCTGTCTCCATACTATCGCATGAGGAAGCTGGTGAAGAGACGCACCTACCTGAGCTGGCCTCAGGCCGGACAACACACAGGAGTCTTCTGGCAGAACGTCCAGAGAGCTCTGGAGACAGGAGACTCTCCCACCGATAACACAAACCTGCTGACTGGACAAGCAGGTTGTTAAATATTTCACTGAACCTGCAAAGTTACAAACAGTACAGGTGAATTTATTCAGTCAACAAGATTCTGGTAATGATCAGATCAGATTGTGTGTCTGCTGCAAGAAGATAATAATAAAACAAATATTTAAAAAAATCATATTTTTGCAGATATTGTCTGTGAATAATGAAATTTTAAAGTTCTCTACAGTATCAAAATAATGGAGTGGGTACTGACAGACAGGAGCTCCTAATATCTGACTGATATGCCTCTAACAAATAATAGGACTGCAGGCCTAAACTACAGCTAATGTATTTACTTCAACAGTATAGCCCTAGTTTGTGCTCTAGTGGATGGTGCGAGTCAAACCTTAAATACTGGTTCGTATGTGTGGGCATTCATTTGGGCAGTAAAGGCAGATGCAAGAATTAAATGGTGGAAGTTTAGGAAGGAAGAATGTTGTGCAGAGTTCAGGGAGGAGCTGAGACAGGCGTTGGGTGGTAGGGAAGAGTTATCAGATGACTGGGAAAGTACTGCTGGAGTTCTGAGGAAAACAGCCAAGAAGTGCTTGGTGTTTCCTCGGAACATAGAAAAGATGATAGTGGAATGAGGTGAAGTACAGGAAACTATTCAAAGGAAGTCTGAAGATTGAGTCATGGTAACTGGAGAAGTTCAGTTGCTATGACTCAATCTTCAGACAACTTTACCTGGATGACTGAGAATCTTCACAGACATATTCAAAGGAAGAGTTTAGCAAAGAAAAAGTTGGGTAGTCACGGAGATGAAGGAAGTAGGCAGGACTATTGGGAGGCCAAGTGTGCAGCAAAGTGATGAGTGGCAAAGGAAAAGAGAAGCTTAAAGTAATTGTGGTGATGTCCAGAACTGTATTAATTATAGATGGATAAAGTTGATGAGCCAAACCATGAAGTTATGGGAAAGAGTTGTTGAAGCTAGCTTAAGAAGAGAGGTGACGATCAGTGAGCAGCAGTATGTCTTCATGCTGAGAGAAAGAGCAGCACAGATGCAGTGTTTGCTCTGAGAGTGTTGATGGAGAAGTATAGAGAAGGAGTGGCAGAGATGTGAGGATGGTACAGGACATGTATGAGAACAGTGAGACAGTGGTTAGGTGGTTGGTAGGAGTGAAGGTAAAGGACTTTAAATACCTAGATGTCCTATACAAAGTAATGGATAGAGCATAAGAGAGGTGAAGAAGAGAGTGCAGGCAGGGTGGAGTGGGTGGACACAAGTGTCAGGGGTGTGTGTGTGTGTGTGTGTGTGTGTGTGTGTGTGTGTGTGTGTGTGTGTGTGTGTGTGTGTATTTGTCGGTTTGGTCCCACCAAATATAGCCACACCAGCAGAGCAGAGGAGTGAGAAACGGGAAGTGAGTGGTGAGTGCAGTATTGTTCCTGTTCACTTGCATGTGTTTGCAGTTGTGTGAGAATCACTAAAGTTGTTTAATTGCCTGGAGTGATCGTGATCGATTTTTTGTGTTCTGATTTGAATCTGATCAGATATCCACTTTGTTGTGATATATTAATCCACCTGTTGAATGCTAAATTTAAAAGATGTTGATGTTCCCTAAATAGAGTTTGTTTTTATTTGTGGGCTTAATGAGCATGTGTACTAAACTGAGGTATAAGAAACTATATGACCCAACCTATCGTTGCTACATTTCAATTCTTCTGGTCAATACATTACATGCTTGCTCAAGTGGGACTGTTGGGTTTTCTACATTATTCTGTATATATTTATATAATGTGTAAGGTCTTTGCTTTCTTATTTTGTACTGTCCACTTTCTGCCGTGACAATGCAAATTTCCCACTTGTGGGACTAATAAAGGATTAT
>JAUYWH010000003.1:595921-620222 GCA_034779795.1 Ctenopoma multispine
CACACACACACACACAAACACACACACACACACACACACACACACACACACACACACACACACACACACACACACACTGTGCCAGGTGACCTCTGTGTCTCCATGAAGCTTCTCTTCCTGCTTTATCGATCAGCTGCTGGCAGCAACACAACAACACAACACACACTCTCTCTCTCCAGGTGTGTGTGTTTTGCTGATGTGTGTGTGTGTGAGATGCAGATGCAGTGTACTGACAGCTGGCTTACGGCTGACACAAACTTCCTCCTGCCTGCAGAGAAAGAATCAATACTGTGGCCAAGGAAGCTGTTTTCTGACCTTGTGTGTGTGTGTGTGTGGATAAATAAATGTAGAATAATGTGCACTCACTGGTTTTTTAAGACCTGTTGTACATAAGATGAGTAAAGTCACCTTAGAACCTGACTGATGGATGAGCAGGAAGTCGACGTCTGGAAAAGTCCATCAGGCCACGAGGAGACTGGAATCTGATGTGAAACTACCTTCATGCGTTTCTGTCTCCTAATCACATCGTGTTCTTCTGCAGAGAATCGGCTCCATCACCTCCTTCTTCTTCTGCAGATCTTCTCAGAGGTGAAACCAGGCTGCTGCTGCTGATCGTCTCTCCTCACGCAGCACTTTGATCATCAGTGTTTGATGTCTGTGCGATGTGCTCGGTGTGGACCACAGGCATCGACTCAGTCTACAGTGCTGGTCAGTTGTCTCAGCGTGTGTTATCTTAAATCACATGTGTACACACTGTGACCCCCCTGTTGAGGTGAGGGTGTGCAGCGTGGAGGTGACGTGCTGGTTTCCTCAGACGGACCCGGGCCACTCCTGTGGCCTCACTGTGAGAAAGTTCAGCTATGACATCAGAGATCATTTTGAGTGGATTGTGACTTTAACGCGCTGCTGAGACGCTGAGCAGATGTCTGTGCAGCTGTTTGTCTTCAACCTGAATCCAGCATCTGCTCCATGAGATGAGGCTGATTTCAGCTGCTTGTGCTGCACCAAACGCTGATCTCTCGCTTGTTCTGTGTCGTCTTTAGCGCTGCCACAGTCTGATTTCCTCCGTCAGGTTACACAACTTCACCACAACACTGACGACGTTGGGATGGAAACAGATTTATCTCCGTGAACTTTCCATCTTCAGCAGCTGCTTTTCTTTACATGAGATATTGAGTCAGACTGTGAACTTCCTGTGGCCTGGTGCTTCTGTTTGGTCCAAAGCTGCTGCAGCACTGAACCAAACCTCTGAGTCTAAACACACATTGCACACACGGCGTCAGCACTTCAGCTATTTATTCAGCAAAATGATGTAAACACGTCTGCTTCCAAATGTCTGAACATGTTTGACCTTCACAAATGTCACATCTGCAGCTTCCCTCATCAGCGCTGCGCTGTGATGTCGCGTTTCCCGCTCTTATTTCCACATGAAAGCATTAAACTTGACCCACACAAAAAGCCTCTGATGAAAATCATTTCTACGTTAAGTCATCTGAATATTTCACTCAAAGACCTGCTGATGGGGGGAAAACCTCATTTACATGTAATGTCTCTGCAGTCCATCAAAAGTTTTTGTGTGGAGGTGCTCTGACAGTTGCTGAGAACTTTCTGCAGCTGCATCAGACAGAAAAGTGATTTTCTAAGTAAATTGCAGCGCTCAGAGGAAATTAGGGAAGCAGAGACAAGAAAATGAGGAGGAAGAGGAGGAGAGATGACAGACATTAACATGAGAGGAATAAAAGACACTTTCCTCCATCAGTCAGTTCAAAGAGCTGCTGCTCCACACACACACACACGCACGCACACACACCGCTCCCCTGGTAGCTAACCCTCCTGGGCGTGTGTGTGTAATCAGACCATCTTAGTTGAAATGCAGCTTTGTGTAACGCTTCATCCTGTTAGATGATGATGATGTTTATTGGCTTCAGACTTAGTGACTGAATGAATTCAGTGTTTAAACCTGAGGAGTGAACGTTGGAGACATAGTGAAGATGGAGGCTGATGCAACACGCTGCATTCGATTGCACAGATGAACTGGATACTGAGTGTATGTCTGCTGGTCTGGGTAAATGAGCGGTGATCTAATATCTTCACTAACTTCCTCTGAGACCAAACTGTGCAGACTGGAGCTGACGCTTCCTTCCACACACATCAGGTCTGAATCATTTGAACTAACGAGGTGATTTCTGCCTTGTTGAGGGACAAACTAATGTTTCTACGTCTTTTGTTTGTAGAACCTACAGTAGATTTGATAAAAAGTGTTTTCAGATGATCTTCAGTCACTTTTTTTACTCTTGCAGCAACTGATAGCTGTAAATGCTTCAGAGTGTTCACCACTAATCCACCAGCTAGAGGAGAGATGTGTCCGGGAAGGTCAGAGGTCACAGGGTCAGGAGAGGCTGGAATGTCAACATCGCATTCCCTGGTTTTCCTCAGCTTCTTAAACATCTCTGTGCAGAGCAGCGTTCCCTGAAACAAAAGTTAAAGCATATTTATTGTGTTCGTGGGGACAGCTGGTCGACTTCCTGCCGTGGAAACGTTGTTCAGCCTGTGAGAATGTGGGAGTTAGTGTGAAAATTCACAGGCTAAGTGTGACTACTGATACTGAAAGTTTCCACACAACAGTAAGACTTTGAATCTCCTCTGTCTTTGTTGAATCCTGCTCCTCTTCTAAAGAAGTTCATAAGAAGCAGATTAAACACGACAGACGATCTTTTAAAATCTGCTGCGGTGGATTTGATCCAGTCATTGAGTCGTTGCTGAGCAGAGTGTTGGTCTGTGTGCAGCTCTTCACCTGAGTCCGTCCTGCTGCAGCGCTCTTCTCTTCTTCATGTTCTTCATGGTTTAAATGCTGTTTTCTCACGTGTGTACATCTCCAAGGGGAAAGAGACACTGCAGCCTCACCTCCCTCATCTGGAGAGATTTGATTTGGCATAAAAATGGAACCAACCCCCCCATGTTTGGGAGGATTTGTGAAATGATCGGGGGGGATCATTTCACAAATCCTCCAACAGTTTATGTATTGTTTTCCTTCCAGGCAGCTGTTGCTTAATGTTCTTATTCTGTGGAAATCAACTTGCATAGACTTGAAACTTGCTGCAGATAATTGAAAGACACGGTGAATAACACAGGACAATATCTTAAGCTCTTCTTCGCCTGAGCTTCAACTATTCTCCAGATCATGCTGACATTATTTCCTGCTAATGCAGTGGGAGGTGGAAAAGATTAAAATACTCTGTCCACGTTTTGGCACGATGCTCCGTGTACGGTTTGAAGAGGATCAATGTGAGTTTGATCATTCTGTGCAGAAAACACAGTCACAGCAGGAAGAAGCACTTCTTGACCAACAGAGTTGAACCACAGCCAGAAGCTTTGAATCACTGGACACGAGAAGAAGTTCTCACCGCAGCAAGTGACCAGGTTAACTGAGCAAACACTCGAAGATGTTTGCTAAACTGTCTCATTTTCTTTCACTGTTCACAGTTTGGAGGCTGTTTGCAGGTTTTACTCGGGGAGTGCGACTGACTGTTCGACTGAAGTTTGTGTGTATATTCACTTTGTGTACATGCTGTGTTCTGCCCGTCTGCCCTCACAGACGGCAGAAACATCCATCCTCCTTTTTCTTTCCCTTGTCCTGTTTTTGTACTCGTTCTGCTTCATGTGCAAACCCCCCCCCAGCCTCGTCCTCTCTCATCCTGCAGTGACACTCAGGGCTCAGGTAAATTACCTTAGAGATGAAGACAGATGTAGTTTCTTCAGTGAGAGTGAAGGCTGGGGGCCGACCTCGGCGCTGCTGCGGCTGTTTGTCCATCAGACGCGTCCCGCAGCTTTCTGTGATTTCATTTGTCTGACCTTTACATGTGGGGAGGAAATCCATCTAGTAGCACACAGCAGCGTAGAGACAGCGTCCCTCCCCAGCAGACAGCAGGGATGTGTTTCTGACTGCACTGCTGCACTGTGTGACAGTGTGACTGTGACTCCCTGTTCATTAACGTGCTGCTCTAACAGACTCGTTGATCTGGTTTCGGTCTTCGCAGCAGATGTTGCAGGGATTTGAGGTGCAGCACTGAGGCTCTGGTGAGGATGAGGTCTAGCTCTCAGTTGATGTTCAGCCCATCCCTGTCATGTTGGGGTCAGGGCTCTGTGCCGAATTCTTCCTCACCAAAGTGTGAGGAAACAACAGACCTACTCCAAACTGCTGACGTCAGCACTTTACTTTAAGAGGGTTCGTGTGTTCTTGGTTGTGTTTTCTCTGCTCTGTCAGCAGCTCCTGTTTCATCAGCCACGTTAATCTGCTGCTACATGTGAGCAGGAACATATGAGCGTTTACATGAGGGCGGACGATCATTACCTGGTGCTCCTGAACACGTCCTCTCAAATGTTTCCAGCTGCTGATAAAGGAGCAGATGTGCAGATTTCACTGAGCAGGAGACGCAGTTTTCTCCTGGAGTTTAGGAATGTGAGGTATTCGTGTTCACGATGCCTCGTAGGTTTCTGGTTTTTGTCTGTGTGCTCTCTGACACTGATATTTGTTTCAACATGTTTTCTTGGCTCAGTGTTCAAAGTTTCAGGAATGCACAAAGCTCTGAAAATCACATTCACGGCATAAAACCCATTAAGCTGACCTGTGTGTGTGTGTGTGTGTGTGTGTGTTGGCTGACCTCCAGGCTACTAGGATCTACCCACTGCCAAACATGTGCAGGGCGGCTGCAGCACATTTCACACTCAAGCTGTGTGTGTCTGTGTGTGTCTGTGTGTGTGTGTCTTCCTGTGTGTGCGGCTCGTCCTTGTCTTTTTGTTGGCATATCTTTTTTTGTTATATCCGGAAGATTTGTCCCCTGACCTTGATTTCAGTCATTTAGGCAGACTTCATTCACTCTCCGCAACACACACAGACACACACAGACACACACAACAATGTGTGGATTAGCCCATTGAGCTCTAATCTCCTCTGTGTGTTAATAAGATTTACTTGTTTCTGCTGCAGGAACAGAAAACCGTTTGTTCAGGGTTAGTGGTGGTTCTCGTAAAGATCTTTACTCGAGCTCTGTGTATCGTATAAATCTGTTTAATATATAATATATATCTGCTTTTCATATTAAAAACAAAAGAGCATTTGCAGCCGACGTGCTCTGCTGCAGATTCTGCTGTTTCTGGAAGAACTCGTTTACTGTCAACATGCTCCTGCAGGAGGATACGTGAGCCCTCTGGACAGAGGTAGAACATCATGTCAAAGTTAGCTGCTCCAGTCCTCTCTCTACTCTACCTGTGAAGATCAGATCTGATGTTTCACTGCTCGACCTTCTTAATGTACCTGAAGCTGCGGGGACACACATCACTTGGCTGAGACTGAGCACTCCTACTTTAAGTTCTTACTTGAACATGTTGGACTCCTCCTCCCTCTGCAGATTTGTGTCGTGTCAGCGGGATGAAAACGAGAGACGCTGACTTATGGTTCATTAAAGGAATCGTTATATGTGGAGCTTTAATGAACACACAACAATATCTGTGTTCACACAATGTCGACAAAACTAAATGAGATTTTCTGTTCTCCTGTTGTCACATGTTCTTTTAATGAGACTTATTATTAGTATCTTTAGACGTTATTGTTTTCCCGTTACCACGCTAACGGTTACCTCAGGTGAACATGTGGGTCCTGAGAAACCTGGTTCTGGAGAAAGTGAGGGACAGTGTGTGGATGCTGACATACTGACTTTATAGACACAACAAGGTGCTGCAGCAGTCGCACTGCTCACAGTGTGATGGAGACACTGACACGTTCATTAGCACTTGTTTCTCACATGTATCCTCTCACAGCATGATGCCTTTACTTCATCTGCATTGTCTCCTCCCTTTACAGACTCACAAGTGTCTGTACATTTCAGTGTGAGAGACAGAAATGTGTGATATGGCCTATGCTGACGGTCAGTCATCAAATTTAAGGCTGCAGCCAGCAGAGCATGTGCAGAGCGTGTGCAGAGCGTGTGCAGAGCATGTTAACCCGCTGTGGGTTTGACACTGGTACTGTAAATCTCCATGAGGTGACAGCTCTGACAGTTTTTCTGCAGGAAGCAGCAGCAGATTTACGCGTATTAAACCGCGGAGCCTGCAGAGTGTCTGAGCGTGAAGCAGGACCAGTGTAGCTCTGCTGCTTGCTCAGCTTGGATTACACTCAGGATGCATGTCTTTGTATGTTTAATGCAAATTTTATTTCCATTTTTATCAACAACATGGCAATGAAGTTCTGAAACAGCATCCATCCATTATCTTAACCTCTTTTCCTGGTAACGGTCACAGGGGTGCTCAGAGATCCCAGAGCTTCTGCAACATCATTTAAGCACAGCCAACAAAGAATGAGGAAGTGTCAACCCTTCTTTCTGACAGCTTTGCCTATTTACACTAAACTCTGACAAACAGTCAGCATCCCAGTGTCCACCATCCATCCACCCATTTAATTTAAACTGCTGATCTGTGGTTGGGTTGTGGTGGCAGCAGAGGAAACTTGGTCTACCCTGTGTTCACCCTTAGTGGGACACACCTTGTATTCCTCTGATGAGAGGCACCCAGGATGCATCCTGATCAAATGTCCAAACCACCTCAACTGGCTTCTTTTGAGGTGAAGTAGCAGCGACTCTTCTCCCTCCAGTCTGAGTCCATTCACCCTGCGGAGGAAACTCATTCAGCCAGTTTTAATTGTGATCTCATTCTTTTGTCACTACCCAGAGCTCGTGACCATGGGTGAGGTTTGGGGGCAGACTGGGCTTTGCTTTGCCTTCCGGTGCTTTACCACAACATCTCGGTACAAGGCCCACAGCACCACTGATGCTGCACCAATCTGCCCTCGAGACCCCGGGATACTAGAACTCCTTCACCTCAGAAAAAAACTCACCCCCTACCCGAGGAAAGCAAACATTTTCCTCAGAGCTGGAGGTGCTGACTCTCATCCCAGCAACTTCACATTCAGCTGCAGTACAGTTTGATGAAGCCAGCAGAACCACATCATCAGCAACGATTAGAGAGGCAGTTCTGAGGTCCCTGAATTGGACACTCTGATTCCCCCCGCTGTGTCTGAGAACGTGTCCATAATAACCACAAAACTCCACGTTCATGGACAGAAGCTTTTGTTCAGCATGGTAATGATTGTGGTCAAAGATTCTGTTTCCCGCGAGCGAAGTGTTTGTGTGATTAGACGTAGGAGGACAAACAGGGAGAGTCTCTAAGGACTGCTGTGACAAAGAAAAGAAACAATTGTCCCGAACTGTGTCACAATACAAAAAAAAATCAGGTTCTATTTTCCATTCTAACTGCTGAGTCGATGTGTGTGAGCATTATCTGTTTTTCAGTATTTATCTGTTGATCATCATCAGAGTATTTTTCAAAGCAGCTGACAAACGCAGGTCAGTGTACACCTCAACCAATCAAATTCATATATTTGATCACTGAGCAGATCAGTGGTGTTTTGTTCTTCTTTCTTACAATCTAAGGCATATGAGCAGTTTTTCTCTTTCCAGTCACCTTCCTGTTTGTATTTGATTTCTTAAACACTCAGCAATAACACACACGTCCTTAATGACTTTATGCAACTAACACGTTCTGTGTTCCCAAATTGCATCGACCTTTCTTGGAAGTACTAATAAACGAACAGTACATTTTTAGGAAATATTGAGGAAAGTTTCCTGTAAACGAACTAGAAACTCCAGATTGAAATGTTCTGCTTCCGTTTCCCACGAGAAACAAACACAAAAGTGGAGAAGAATTGAGCTCTGGGAGCTTTTTTGGTAGCGTGTGATTTCCCCTGCTGCATGCCAGCAATCAAATCACAATCAAATCCGAGCCGACCAACGTGTTTGCATCAAGCAGGAATTTGCCTCTGTGTCTGCATAACCTCTGCACACACCTGTTCACCAAACACAGGCTTCACACTGCCGAATCTCTCCTCCTGTTATTGTCTTCTTCTGTTACCCCCTCACGTCTCTACCCTCTCCCACTGCCTGCTTCCTCACTCTTCCTCTCTGAAGCCGTTTTCGGCTCATTTGCTCAAACCTGCCGGCCGCCGTCGCCTATATCTTAACTCTCTCCGACGCCACCCAAAGGCTTCAAAACACACTTCTCCTTTATTTCCAGTGACAGCTGCAGCAGTCTGCCACTGCCCTCCAAGCTCTGTGCCATGTGATGACTGATGGGAGGGTGAGCTTTGAAGCTCCGAGCCCTGCTGTCCGTATCGTCATCGCTCGATGCCCTCTAGACCCCAGGGTAGCCTCAGGAGGAGCAAAGAAGTGTATAGAGCAGAAAGTGACTCGCTTATCCGGACTGCACTTAGATAATAGCTTCATTTGCACACTTAATGATGGAGGCTCTTCATTCTGTATTCTGCTCTGATGAGTGGCTCTTTATTGCTTCATCGAGCTGCTGGCTGCCGGCGTGTTGGCGACGAAGAGTTCAGCTCGAGTCTGACTGCAGTCTGCTTTCAGTTCTTCATCACTAATCATGAGCGAGTGAGACTGTTGATTGTCAATTTAATCTTAGTGTTGCAGTTGTGCATGTGCCCGTGAGAGTGTGACGTCAGGGGAGGTTTGTTGTATGTTTGCCTTATCACTGCTTTGCCTTACTGACCTCCACTGATGAGCCACTCTTTCATATGCATATGGAAATTCAAATACAATTTGACTAACAAGATAAGTGCACCAGAAAAAGTGCACTGACTGCACGTGGGCCACCCACTAAATTAGTCACTTGTTTTATTCAGCGAATGTTTAATTCAGCATTCTTGACACTGGTGACACATCATTTTAAACTTATTTTCCATGTACTACAAACACAGAATCACTGTTTCTGTTCTCTGTTGCTTCTGTTACCATCATGTTCTGTGTCCATGCACACATCCCCCGGCGCACACACAGTAACCACAAGTTAGCCTGAAAACTATTGTAAATAAAAAACATGTTTAAGAATGTGTCTTACCGCGGAGAGGTGCTGCTTTTTACTTTAAAACAAATTATTTTGGAGCAGAGACAGTGAATGGAGACAGTATCTTGAAGTTCCTCCTCACCGTTGAACCAGTCAGGAAGTCAACAGGAAGCTGTGTGTGTGTGTTCATGCAGACCTTCAAATGTTTGTGTACTAAATGTTAACAGAGAAACTCGATTTGGCCTCATCTTGTGTGAGTTTCAGCGTGAAGCTCAGATGTCACAGCCGTGCTGACGGGGCTGCTGGGTAATGGCGTGTGGACGCTGTGCGTCAGCTGTGGTGTAAAATGAATCTGCGTGCTGCAGTTACACAGACCAGAGGCAGTAACGGAGCATCAGCAGTGTGGACTGTGACAAAGTTCATTAATCACAAACTGAATCACATTTGTCTGTGTGTTTAGACTGAGGAGTGAGGATCCGCTTCGGAGCAGCAGATACCATGTTCTGCTGTGTGTCCACTATCATCTTCAGCCTTGTCCCTGGTCCCCAGGATCAGGGCTCAGCGGTGAAGCCATGTTTAATATTTATATGGAGCCCAGAGAAGATCAGTGCTGAGCTGTGCACTGTTTGAGTCAGTTTGTCAGTGTGAAGGAGCTGCAGTGTCTTGGTGCTAGAATATAGATCAGACCGTATCTTTCTGTCTGAGCGTGTGGTGGTCAAACCTGTGGTGAGCATCACAGACCCAGTGTGATGGATTATTAGAATTTAATCCATTCAGTATAGTATTTTTTGGGAGGTCTAGAAGAGCCATGGGGTTATTTTACTTACAGGGGGCCGAGAGGGGAGACTGGATGAGGTTTGAATTCTGTGGCTCCAAAAACATGGAAGTGTCACGATCACCAAAGTCAAAGAGCAACTTTTAGGAATGAACGGATGCTATGTTTGTATCCAGTGTCTAGTTTTTCTAATACCTCCTTGGCCTCATCGTGCAGATACTCACTCTGTTAGAGTATAATAATATTTCTATGAGACGTGGCTGCCTTAGGAGCTAACACACAAGCGTTGAGCTGAGGACAGTTTGGTCTTTGTAAGGAGCTGTGTGCATTGTATAATACACTAGCTTTTATTTATCTTTCGTTGAGTTTCCTCACACATCATAAGGAACTGAGATGCATGAGTCTCTTGAAGAGTTCGACTGACTGTAGGAACAGAGATAATGAAACTCTCTGACTTTAGAAAAGTCAAACTGCCACGAGCTCAGAACCAAACTGTAAAGTCTTCATTTTCTAATTAAGCAGCTAATTAGTGCTGAGATCGGGACCATGTCTGGGTTGTCGTAGAAACCGAGTGAAATATGTTGCAAGTAATGTGAAATTGCTGAAACATAAAAACTCTACAGATGAGAGGAAGGAGACGTCCTGTGTCGTCCCTGCTCCCACATCCAGAATTTAACATTTGCAAATTGAGCTGCAGAGTTTTCTTTGCCGCAGTCGGATGATTTTATGTCTTTTCCCTTCGAGTTAGAGCCTCAGACTGTTATAATCCACTTGTGTCTCTCTGCAGCACGGCCCCATCATCTGCTGCACAGTTACTCCAGCTTTACGACATTTCATCAGCAATAAACTTCAAATTGTTCCTCTATCATTTACTGAGGAGGCTGAGTAAACTGCAGCAGGAGCTCAAAGACCACATCTGGAGCACAGCTCTGGATCTCTGGGTTTAGAGGGTTGAAACACCAGAAACATGAGCTTCAGGTCTGAAGCCTGAGTGACAGCGTTCATGTCAAATCATGAATTTTCTGCTCTTCTACATGTTCTGGACTTCAAAGGCCACTTCAGACCCAGGCCCTGAGCACACATCAGGACTACAGAACACCCATCAACACAGTCGTGGCTCCATTTCACAGTGGATTTTCTCAGGCAGAGCGAGTTCTGACTGGCAGCCAGTCGCTCAGATATGGAGCTGAAGACGATTTTCTGAGATGATGCAGATTTAGATGTTTGAGTTTTTGTCCTAATGTTTTCTGCATGTTCACACACACAGATGTCAGTGTGTGGGTCAGCGACAGCCGCCCATTCATTGTCAATGAAAAGCCTGGTTTGCTGGTGTGTGGCCCCGTAGAGCACAACAGGAACGGGGGACAGTGATGTCTGCTCACATCCTCCTGCTCCACTCAACTGAAGGAGAGTCAAAGCTCCACCGACATTAAGAACTTTCAGAGTTAATAGAGGAACAACTGATCAGTTTCAGTGTGTCAGAGAACGACTGTCCATCATTTCTGTGGACAAAACGAACTACAGCCTGTTTGAACCTAACTGAATACCTGAGAGGGGATTACAGATGGTGTTTTACAAAGGTCTGAATGAAACAAACAAAGAGTAACGAGACCTTCAGTACTTGACAGTTTGTGATACTTTGCTGTACTGACGTACTGAGACTCCTGTGAACCCAATCTTCATTCTGCTGTAGTCTGATCTCTGTTTGTCCCAGTTCTCAGGGAATCCTGCACCCAGCCCACAATGGACTGAAGTAAAGATGAGATGAGCGTAGCTGCCTTCATTCCTTCCCTCCTCACTCTTTGTCTTCACTTTCCCTCCACAGATTTCTAAACACAGGAGATAATCAGGTCCTGGTCTGAACGACATTTGGAATCTGAGTTACTTCTTCTCTACCTGGACTTGGACATTTCTCCGTCAATGATTGGCTCTCCTGTGAAGCTGCATTTGATTGGACAGTCCTGAATATAAGGTAAGGAAAGATTTAGTTTTTCTTGCTCGACCTACAAACACTGGTTCAGTGACACGATCAGTAACTTTATTTCCTCTTAAATCCGCTGTGATTCTTTTTTTATCATTTGTTTCAGCTGTTGATTATATAGGTAAATAAATATAAACGTCTTATATAATAATACTCTGCTGTTTGACAGTTTTCTTTCCATGGAAACATTCAGTAAACCCATGAAAACACAGTAAAAACTTTTTAAAAGCATTAAGTTGGTTTTATAGCAGAATCTTTTTATTTACACCAAATTAAAACCTAAATATCTGTTGAACCTAAAAGTTCTTCAAACAAAGATCCACCAGTCTTAATGTGTGAATGAAGGGATAAGCCATCCATCCTTTAAAATCTGAGGTAAGACAAAGAGCAGAGGTTCAGAGACGGAGAGCGATAAACGAGAAAAAGGTTTTAATTGAAAAGAAGGTCAGAGCAGGAAAACAAAGACATTTCTCCTCTGTTATATATTTCCTCTGACAGTCTGATAAATGGCCTCCACTGACCTGCTTCCTATGCTCAGGTTCAACTAATCGTTCTGGTACAAATTGAGAGTTTCTGTGCCAGCTGCACAGGAAATGTATTATTTATACTGTAATAAAAGGGCTGTCAGAGAAGGACGGAATGACCCAAAAATCAGGTCAAAGTTTTCCTGCATTCTCTGTTTTCTTCTTCTTCTTTTCTCTCCAAAAACACACACTGGTGAATTTCTTTAGAAATGCAGGGATGGAGACATGATGGAGACATGATCAGACCTGCTGTGTGTGTTTGCAGCAGGGACACGACAAATTGCAGTGAGAGAATTAATGAGTAAACACTGGAGGATGTGTTCAGCGTGGGTGCTTCAGGCTGCGTGTGTGTGTTGGAGTTTTCCCAGTTTGCCTCGGGGCGATGCAGAGATCCCATGGGAAGATTTGAGGTTAAGGACCTGTAGGAACCTGAGAATACACACACATTTCTTATTAATCTGGGTAAGAGATAAGAGCTTCTCCAGCACACACACACAGGATAGTGTAAACAGTATCAAAGAACAACAGGGCTTCAGAGCCTCAGGCAGTTGCCTCGAAGACTAAATACAATCATGTAAATGTTAAATCTAATGTGAAAAACAGAACAGAAAAATAAAACAATGATGTGATATTACCATGATGATACTGTACGGAGCTTTCGTCTTTGTGATCCAACTTTAAGCTCAGTTCAGGTAGATCCAGACAAACTGGGTGAAACATCTTCAGCGTCTCCTCCACCAGTATGATGATGATGTGGAGCAGCTGGTTCTGCTGAATTGACATTTTCAGCTCACAGATGTGAGGAAAACACACAGTTTGGAAAATTCTTGAAGTAAAAAGACTACACAGATATTTGTTGTGTGTAGTTTTGAGGTGAGTGAAATGAAAGCTGACGATAACGAGCGGCTGAGTTTCAGTGTAAAGAGTAACCGCTGAGTTTCTCCACGCTTCAGTCACATAATCACACCGTTGACTCAGCTTCGGAGTCTGTCGCTGCATAAATCTGTTAACGAGGAAAATTTGAGAAAATCTGTGAGACGGTGAGAGTGTGCAGGTCTTAGTGATCAGCAGCGACGGGTCAGGTTCATGTGCAGCACGTTAATTAACAAGCTCGTTGTTAGAACAGGTCTGCGTGTCAGCTCCTGGTTCCTGTGGTCCCTCATTGGGACATTTTGTGTGATTATCGGTGGGCTGCACACACTGCGTCACCTCAGAGACTGTGAGTTCGCTTGTTTTCTGTCTTTGCTGGAAGCCTGACGACAGTTTTCTAAGTTGAGGATAAATTTGTGAATGTTTCGTCTTTAACAGTTGAAGAACTTGTTGGAAAGCACAGATTGCTTTCAGAGAAAGTGAGGACAGCTTTGTGTGTTTAAGACAAAATTGAATGTAGCTGTTGCAAAATTTCCACCTTTTTAAATATGTGTTTGACAGTTCACACTTGGATCCTGGTTTGGGTTCAGTTTAGGTGGAGGTATTTTGCTGTTGCATGTTCTCAGGGTACAGATGTGTGTGTGCGTGCTGTATCTAGGACAGTTAGGTGTTGATTTAGCAGCTTGATGTTTTTGCATGTTGGTGCTGTTTAAACGCTGGAAGCTTTTCTGACTCTCTGCCAGCTCTTTCTTCATGCCTCAGCTTCACTGCAAAATCTTGTTCATCGAAAAAGAAACTGCAAACATAAACTTTACAGAGTGTGTGGGGTCAGTTTAAGGCTGCAAGAACTTTATTCTACACAGTGAAGCGCACTTTAACCATTCTGATGGAAATGTTTTTTAGATTCAGATTTTTTTTAAATCAACAACAGTTGAAGAAATGTGAGTTTTTGTGATTTCTTTGTGTCATTTTGTTTAATGAGCTCGACATTCTTCAGTTTTTAGCCGTTTAACAGGTTTAGCAAGTTTAGCAGACGGTCATAGACCAATATCAGGGGATGCTGTTGTCACTACAAACACTGTCTGTTTGAACAAAGCTGCTCTCTCTGTCATTATCACAGCCCCCTGTTTTCTCACCTCCACAGCAGCCAATCAGTCAGAAGCTGGATCCACACAGCTGTTTGCCGTCTGGGCTCGACTGAAGATTAGCAGATTAAATGTTTGATAGTAACCGACTGTTCTGTTACTGAACACCTAGGAGAAGGTTCCAGTGGTTGATATGGTTCTTATTCTGAAGACTAGCAATAAAAAAAGAGTGGAAAATTGGAGTTGTCATCTCCTTGTGTTCTCCATGTATCTTTGGGAACGTTTAGATCCAGTAGAATTTCCGTTACCTTTCCCTCCTAATGTGTCCAGAAGCCGTTCCTCTTGGAGCGAACAGGAAGCGAGTGTTCAGCTCCGTTGGTACCTGAGACGGAGCTGATAATGAAACTGTGTGCCGGTTTTGAGATTGAGGATTGAGTTTGACAGGAGCTGCGTGTTCTCGTCCTAACGTCGACCTGACTCCTATTTTTACATCGGCTCGTCAGACGCCCGCTGAGAGCAGCTTTGATATCTGCCTCCAAATGTTTGTCTGTCTTATCTCTGTCTGCTCGTGTTTGTCGCCTCACTTTAAATGTGTTGAATTAGAGTGACAGCAGAGAGGTGTGAGAAGAGCAGGAATTAAAGTCAAGAAGAGTTGGTTATTAGAAATAATTTGATGGCAAATCCTAAACCATGAGAGCTGCAAGAAAGTGTTGCTAAGGTTTAAATTATAAAACTTTTCAAGTGATGCCTTCAGTTTCGCTGTTAACTTAATTTAGATGATTCCCTCTGTAATAATGAGAACATTTCATCCCGTCAATCTTGAGCCAGCTCCAGCTCTCACTGGGTAAAAGGAGTACAGCGTGGGCAGGTCGACTGCTCTGCCACAGGGTAGAAATATCCACATTCACACCTATGGATAATTTAGAGTCACCAGTTAACCTGTGGGAGGAAACCATGCAAGCATGGGAAGAATGTGGACGTTCGGGAGGTGGGAACGATAACTCCTCCTCCATGGTGTCCATCATGTGAGCAAGTATTGCTGCCAGTTTCCTCCCTAATGTCATGGTCACACCAAAATTAGCTTCCTATTCATGTGAAACAGGGTGAGACACTCGTCGTATTTGGCTGTGAATTAACCCACATCCTTCCTTTGGCTCCCAAGCTTAACCCGATTCAAGTATGACCTGCAAAATTGTTCAATTCTCTGATGTCCAGCTGGTTTGAGAAAACCACCACTTTGACCTGATAGTAACAGTCGACATCATTTGCTCAAAGAACAGTAAAGAGATGACTTGATGCCTCGGTTCAGGTAAATAAAAGACTTGAAGTGTCGTTTTTTCTTCTGTTGGTTGATGCTCTGATATTTGGGTCACATTGTGCTGCAGAACAACGTCATGCAAGCAGAAAACCAAGCCACAGAATGAAGCGTTTTTCTTCTTCTCTCGTCTGTCAGTCGGCTAGTGTTGTTGTCATCTGTACAAAGTCCTCTCGCTCGCTCTCTCTGTGCGTCTTCCCGTCTCTCGCCCTGTCACACAGTCTGTCTGCTTTGCTGTTATTACCACAAAGTGCTCTCTTTCTGTCACATTGCTTCATAATGTTTTCTGCATAATTAGATCTCTCTCTCCCTCTCTTTCTGTGTTATTATTTCTCTTGTTCTCCAGTAAAGCTTCACGTATTAAAGACAGATGACTTGTGATGCTCTGAAGTGTTTCTCTGCTCCCGTACACCTAAAACTGTTACATGTGCCAATTAATCGCTGGAAAGAAAATATATACTTCCATTTATTTAATGTGGGAAATGATGTGTCTGTGGATTTTCAGCACACAGAGGAAATCTTCCTATAATGTGTTTGTCTGCCTGATTCTCATCAGTTAGGATCAAAAAGACATTGTTGTAAAGAACAATAAGAACCACGAGTAGCACAAACAGAGAGACCACCATACACTGGTTGGGATTTGCTCGGTCCAATGAATGCTGTGCTGTGATTGGTTAATTCTGCTTCATGTCACTGTGACTTACCACCTCCGGATAGATAGAACTGAGACTCCGTTACCACTTTTCCCTCAAACCGGTTCCAGGGCAGTTTTGCAGTTAGCGCTTCATTTCAAACTGTTGTAGTTATTACAGCCAAAAAACAGACCAAGAGAACTTTTAAAGATAAAAGTCAGGGCATCATTTATTAGATTTGTTTAACTGTGCTGTGATTAATATAAAATATGCTAATTGCTATTAATTACTAAACTAGCTAGCTAGTTTCAAAACTAGTTTCAAATCGGAATGTACTGAACCAATACAATTACAATTAAAGTAAGCAACACTAATTTGTCATGTTTAGGCGACAGTGGAGGCTCATAAAGTCGTAGTACTTAGTGTTGCTGTGAAAGCAGCAAGAGAACTCTGGACCAGAACTAGCACCATGTTTGCATTGGATGAAAAGGGGTAATGATGTAGGAAGTAGGAAAGCCTCAGTCAGATGAGGTTAGTTTTAGTGTGCAGCTCTAGGCATTATCCATATCTGTCAGTTTCTATGATAAAAGGCTGGAAATGTATATTCATCTACTTTTGAATCTAATTATATCAGAGAAATGTGAAACAGTGAGGGACGTTATGAGAAATGTTTGTCTTTAAAATAAACCATATCCAACGTAAATGAGCAGAATGAAAAGGTCGTTCGATCTGGTCATTGAATAAATTTGATGATCATCTTCTGTTTTATTCCATTTTTCAGCAGCATGTTGAGCATAAAACACTCAGAAGCAAACAGGCTCGTAGGAGTTGGTGTGAATAGATTTGACGAGTGATTTTTGGGGCGTTTGGTGACTCTTGGCCTGTTGACGAAGGTGCTGCTTGGCATCATAACCAACACAGGACAGGACGAGGAGAGGGTTCCAAGAAGAAGAGACTAAAACTGAAGCAGCATTTGGTGTTTTGGTTGCAGAGGAGTGTTTTTATTTGGCAGCACGAGAAGTGGAATTTAAAGCTGTCAATAAAACCAAAATTTGGCAAGAGACAGTTTTGTGTCAGTGATGTTTGAGCCAGAAGGGTCGTCTGTAAAAATGGAAATGAATAAGTCTCATTTCCTGTCCCAGTGTTACTTCTGAGGATAGAAAGAAATATTCTGACAACAAACCGAATGCTAACGTCCTTCAGTTTTTCAGTATGTTCTCAAATAAGTTTCTTTACTTTAACTAATCTGCAAAGCAGGTATGTTTTGTGTCTTTCTTTAACCTTAACTAAAAAGTTTTTCCTCTGAACCCAACCACGCACACTGTGTTTTCAAGACTCGTCATCCACCTCCCTACGACTATCTTTCCGTTAAGAAATGACCCACTTCATTAGCTCTAAAAATCAGTTGTATCCGAATATAGTCCACCCACTGGTTATGTTCCTTATAAAATGCATTTTCAGTTTCATTACATAGAAACTTAATTTTTAGAGAGCATGGTTGAGAATTGAGGATAAAAAACAAACATTTAAAATAAAATCTTTCTTTCTCTACATTCTTTTTTTGTACTAACTAGTGGTCAGTTTATCATGAATAGTCCTGACTACACTGTTGTTAAATAGTTAAATGTCTTTCAGTGAGTCATGTCCATTTGTCTTTACCTCAGATTTGTTTGTAGAGGTTTGAAGTGAGCTTTTTGCTTTCTGTTCAGTTCTGGTTTCTGGAACCTGGTGTTTAGATTCACAACTGTAAAGTCAGTTGGATGGTTTGATGATTCTTGAGTTTCTCTCGACCGTGGCGGAGTAGATTGGACAATCAGCAGTAGTCTACAAACACTAAGGTTGGTGGGTGGCTTCCTGGTCCTGCCCTAATTCCTGGCCACATGTTGTGGTTTTTGGATGAAGGATTTTTTAATAATAATAATATTAATTATTATTATTATCATTATAAGAACTTCTTCACTACTTGAGGTTTGTTGTGGCCTGTACTGGACTCAGTCTTCACACAGTCTTGACAATGGTTTGAAGTCTACTGAGTCTATTTATTCCTCTAAATAATGCAAACTGACAGTCTGGTGGGAAATTCTAATTTAAACCATACATCTGGCCCCCAAACCAAAGCCCCCCTTTTAGTGCCGGGACACACCGAGCTGACGGTTGACAGTCAGCGATAGTTTGTAGGTGTAGTTTTGATTAAGGCAACGTGAGGCGATGCAGCGGTCGGTTTCAGTCGCACGTAGTTCTTCGATGTCAGTTGGGTGTGTCGCTGCCTTTAGCCACTGTCTCGATTGAAAGATGTTGTAGTTTGCATATTGTTTTCCCTTTAAATCTCCTGTCTGCTCCACCTCAGACATTCACCAGATACGAGGGTCGGCTCTGCCCTCTCTTCTCTTCCCCTCTCTCAGGTCAGGGATTAAGACCAGCAGGGGATTATCTGATCTCGGTCCTGCTGAAGGCCAGAGATGCCCTGCTGCACAGTGAAAAACCACAGACACACAACAGCAGATTTATGAGTGCGGCAGCTTAAAACAAAACCCTGATTCATAAGGTTCATAAGACTGAGCTGCAATAGCATCAATATCCGCATGTAAGGAGTTTAACTTAACACTTAAAATCTCCTGCATGAAGGAGAAGTTCCCGTTTTCTATCCTTCTCCCTTTAGGTAGTTTGGACTTTCTGATTTTGTGAACTGTTGGAAGTTTTAAACACGCTAACGTATCACAATCACAGTTTCACTTTTAAGACAACAGCTGAGGATGAATCCACGTGAGGCTGTAGTATTTCAGCAGCATGGTGAATGTGGGAGTGAAGTGTAAAGTGTGTGCGTGTGTGTGTTCATGGTGGTGGAGGGACCGGTCGTTCACCACAACTGTTTGGGTCGATGGTTTGTTTTTATAGTTTCTGTAGGAATGAGACACATCAGGCTTCGACACTCGCACACAATAGCTGTAGACCTGTCCTCACTTCTGAGACACTGAAAGACTGAAGGGGTAATCTCCTCGTGTGTGGGGGGAATCTTTGGTGTGTGTGTGTGTCCTTGAGCAGTTGGCAGGGGGAGGGAGGCTCTGTTCGTCTGTCTGTGGATTAAACCTGATAAGATTTGACCTCCTCCTAGTTTTCCTCCAGTCTCTGTCCTTTCAACTGGAAAACGCCCTGAAACCTTCTGACCTCGTCTCCGTGTGTGTGTGTCCATTAGTGATGAAATGTGTGCTGCTGTGTGAAAGTATTTTGGTGATCAGGGTCTGTATGTAACCTCTGAACTAACTTTCTCCACGGACCACAGACGTTTAGAGCCTGTAATCAAGGTTGACTGCTTCTCTCTGTCTTTGTCAGTCACCAGAGCCAGAAAATCCTAAAGTGGGCCAAGAGTGAGGAGTCGGACCAGACAAAATCTGCTTGAAATGTAATCTTCATTTGTTTCAGCTGCCAGATATGTGCCAGATATTAGATATGTTAATGAATATTCTATTGATTGAAATGTGAGGCTGCCACATATAAAAACCTACAAACAAACCAACATTGTGATGAAATTAGTACTTTTACAGACCCCCCCTGCACACACACACACACACACACACACACACACACACACACACACACACACACACACACACACACACACACACACACACGATCAACATAAAACAGTTAAATCTCTACGTAACGCGTCTGTTGAGGAGGGAGACAATCAGCCATCTGATAAAACAGATCCCTCCATTAAATGGCTGTTATCAGTTGTTATCACGTCCATAACAGCCTACTGAGCCGTCTCAGTGGTAGGGGGAGGGGCTCTACTCTAACCCAGGTCTATGGTCCTGATAACAGCCATTTAATGGGGTGATAACATTCTAGTGGGGGGACAGACGTCATGTGACAACATCAACTTAAATCCAGGTTAATGACAACACGCCAGACGCGATGCTAACATTAGCTTCTTCTATAATGTTGTGCTGTGTCTGCCGGGGTTGTTACCTCTGGGAATCAGATGGTTTCTGTTTATTTGTTTGAGCCGTCACTCTCTGGTCCTTGTCCCACTTTGGCCTCTTTTTCACCCTGAAAGTTTAGAGCTCCGTCTCAGTCTTTGACCTCGTTTCCTGAGCAGCTCAAAAACAAAAAAAGAACGGCGTGTCACGTCTGACAGAGTGGAAATGAAGGACAGTAGATTGAGTGTTCGGGGAGGCTTTTCTAAACCTCCTATTGGTCATTTGGTCTTGGAGGTGGCCCACTTTGAACAGGTATTATTCATTTGTTTTTTATACAGTGTCCCACATTTTGAGTGGGCCAAAGTTTCCTGTCTGCCCCAGAAAAGTGGAGCCGAGGAGAAACTCCTTCCTCTAAATGGTAGATATGCTCCAGCTCACATGGGAGTTTTAAAAAAAAAAAAGGGAAAGAAAGATCATTACCTGAAGGTGATCTTTCAACGTCTGTGAAGTCTGGAGGGTCTGGTCTGTTAAAGTGTTCTCATTTTGTCAGACGAGGACTTAAGAGGTTCAGTCGGGACTTTGAACTCCTCCTGGTGGAGGGTCGTCACTGTCTCTTTGCTTCATTATATTCTGAAAAATGCCTGTATGCTGCAGTTAAAGGACGATTCTACTTCGTTACAACGTGGGTGGGTTATTCACCGTCTGAGGTCTGGATGCATTATGAAGAAGTTTGGTCGAAAAAGACATCGTCCCTCCTGTTTACCGCCGCCTAAAATCACCTCATCAAGATAACGTAGCATCATGTCAGCTCGTCACAAACGGTCTTAACAAAGGTTTAGGATCTTTACTCTCTTTGTTCATACGGTGGGATAATTACTGACTGAACACAGTGAGGTTTAGATGAATGTTCCCAGTCCACTGATCGTATGAATGCTCGTGTTTCTTGCCCTGTTGGACGTTTGCTGCAGTAAAGTGACGTCTGAAATGAATATTAACACGTATATAATCTGATGAATAATTCTGATGATGATAATTCATCATGGTGACAGTGAACAGTTCTCCACTGTCAAAATATAAAACGTCATATAAAGTTAAATATCATTGACATTTTTTTATTATACGTCAGTCATTTAAATTCATTGATGGTATTTTTCATAATTCAAGTTTTCAAACTGTTTCTCGTGTCGTGTTTGATATGATTTATTTATGAAATCAACACCTCTGTGCTGCTGCAGACTGTGGCCGACACCATGAACTCACATTAACATGAGGCTCGCTGTGTGAAACTCTGAGGTTTAGATTAAAAAGCAGGAAACTGATATTCTGCTGCTTCCACATATTTAAAGTTCAACTCGTGTGTGTGTGTGTGGCAGAAACAGCTCAGAGACACTTAGAGCTGCTATTTTAGTTTGATCAGATTCAGATATCAGGCTCAGGCGCACGGAGACGACTGAGGGGACAAATATTTAAATGACATGGAAATGAGCTCAGTCTGCAGCAGTTTAATCTCACGTTGAGCTGCTGGCCTCAGTCTGAAGGGAAGAAGAAAGTCTCAGTGACTGCACATGTTTGCTCTGTTTTTGGATGACTGTTAAAAACAGGTTGGACGGAACTTAAAGAGGAGGACTCTAATACACCTGAATCAATGTGATGACGTGCGTAATGATATCATGGACGGACTTACAGCCCACCTGCAGAGCGAGGATCAGCAGCCAGACTGCTCTGCAACAGTCCTGCACCACGATCAGCCTCAGAGCCAGTGGGGTCGTATATCTGCTCTGTAAATACAAATCATCACGTGACATAGAGACATAAAAAAGCATAACATAAACATAAATACATAGAGACGTGATGCAGTGAAGTTTCAAGTCGATTAACTAAACTATGATTCAAAGTTAATTTAATTTCACGTTTATGTCTTAGTGAATTATTCATTTGAGTATTAAATGAACCAGAGCTGAGCGATATTGATTTTGTGACACTGTCACACCATTGACATTTTTGAGGTATGAGACATTTTAGCAAGATAATTAGAGCCGCGCACCACCTGCAGCGCCGCCATTGTTATGCATATTCCGATAATACTCCTCATTATGTGCAGCTATCTGTACCACGCGCTTCCACTGGAGCACCTACATCCATTTCAATTATCAGCTGGAGCACAAAGAGAGCAGGAGCGCCTGCATGATGATTCACCTGCTGCTAGTTAGCATTAGCTTGTCCCCACGAAGCTGCGTCGGTCTGTGTTTAACCCTCAGCTGTCTGTGCCACAAACAAACGGAGGCTAATTCCTCAACAAGCAGTATTAATGTGCCTGGTCCCTCTTTAATTAAAATGCTTCCACAGTGCTTTGGAGCAGTGGCGCTGACGTTGACTGGTTTTAAGCGCACGTTAGCGCTGAAACTGAATCCGTGCACGAGTCACCTGCTCGGCTGTTTGTGCTGCTTTCACGCCCTCTTTCCTCTCCCATCATGCCTCTCTCTCCTCCCTCAGGCTGGAGCTGGAGCTCTGCTCTAATTCAATCAGAGTGTTCTGTAGCCTCAGAGTGAGAGATTGTGTTCATTAAAAAATCCTGATTAGTCCAGAAGACTGATTACTCTTCGTAGCCGCCTGTGTGTGTGTGTGCGCCTCCCTCCTGCCTCTCATTTGTCTAATGGATGAAGACTTAAGCCCCCTTAAAACACAACGTGCACGCTCACCTCACGTGCACGCCGATCCATTAATTAGCTTAAGTGGACCCTCAGGCTTCCTCTTCCTCCTCCTTCACCCCCTTTGTTTTCCTCCCGTCTTCCTGGAAAACAACAGCCCCAACCATCAATCCCTGCTTCCCGTCGATGTGTTTCCTCCTCCGCTCCAGAACTCTCATTAAAAGTCAAGTGATTCATTTCTTCCTGTGCGTCTCCGCCGACTCTTTGTCAGATAAACTTTATGCTTCAGCGTGCAGAGAAACGACGTGGGGCGTTTCCTCCCCGGAGGATTCCCAGCCTTTCCCTCCTAATTCCTAATATTATTCCCTTAAAGTGGCTCGACAGCCAGTGAGCGGGGATTTAGCAGAGCGTCAGGAATCTCGACCTCTGCCTCTCTGTGTGTGTGTGTGTGTTCGGCAGCAGGCTAATGATTGGCACTCACTTGATTTAAGGGAAAATTCAATAGCGGCAGCCGTGAGGGATTTTGCCTTGGGGGGATTTTCCTTTATCTCTGCTTCAGAAGACGCCGGCAGAGCGATTATTATTCAGGCAGAATGTGGTGCGCAGGGGGAGGATGCTCAACACGAGGCCCGGGGTGGGTAGCAGGAACGCGGAGGGACGGTGAGTGGTCTGACGGCTTAGAGGGAAATGCACAGGTGGAGGAAACTGTGAGCGTTAGAAAATAACTTTACATTATGTTGTAATATGAGGGTAATAACAGTGAGATCATGGTAATAACTGGTTGTTACCTGGAAACACACCTGGATTCAAAGATTCACGTCTGGAAAAGTGTAATTCAAACATAGAGAGTTCAGTTCAGTGTGTAAATAAATCCACTTACATGTCTGAAAGCACTGAGGTGACGAGGACGATCACCCAGGTGAGCTGCAGGTGCAGGAGTCAGCTGTAAACACACATCAGCTCGGGCTCCAGGCGTGAGGTCAGGTGGGTGTGTCGACCACGTTGGAATCAAGTCTTTCAGAGTTGGTTTGTGACCTCATTCTGTGAACTTTGATGTGTTGTGTCAGTAACCAGACCCTCCTCCTCCTCCTCCTCCTCCTCCTCCTCCTCCTGTTGTGTGAATCAGTGATTTAGTTCATGGTTTGGTTCAGCAGCCTGTCTCTGAAACCTAAAACTAAATCATCAGTCAGCTCACTGTCTGTTTGAGGATGAACAACTCTTTTCATGTAGCTCGTAACAAAAGCGCCGACTCCTGGCTCCTCCCACCTCCTAAAGGTAGAACATGGTGCTTTGTGGTTCCTTAGTTCAGACGGGCTGGAGAACCGGTTTCTACTGTCCTCAGTTTGTTCACAGTAACGTAGTTTTATCATGTTTCAGATCAAACATTCAATTTTCAAGATATTTTAAGGAACAATAACTTGAGAATAACCAACCTGGCAACGTGTCAATTGTTGTTTGCTGTGATTAGGTTTGTGCTTCGTGTCCTCTCTCTCCCTCCCTGCTCCTCTCTCTCCCTCCCTGCTCCTGTCTCTCCCTCCCTGCTCCTCTCTCTCCCTCCCTGCTCCTCTCTCTCCCTCCCTGCTCCTCTCTCTCCCTCCCTGCTCCTCTCTCTCCCTCCCTGCTCCTCTCTCTCCCTCCCTGCTC
>JAUYWH010000003.1:633017-689015 GCA_034779795.1 Ctenopoma multispine
TGTGTGTGTGTGTGTGTGTGTGTGTGTGTGTGTGTGTGTGTGTGTGTCTGTGTGTGTGTGTGTGTCTGTGTCTGTGTGTGTGTCTGTGTGTGTGTGTGTGTGTGTGTGTCTGTGTGTGTGTGTGTGTGTTAGTTAATAAATTAAAAAAAAGAAAAGCCTGTCGAGAGGCAGGTAAAACAGGACGATGACGATGTGTGTTTGTTCCTGTGTTGCTGAAAGAACTATAAACGTAAATCACACAGACTCTTGAGGGTGAGGAGGGTGAGGAGGGTGAGGAGGGTGAGGAGGGTGAGGATGATCATTAGGGTTTAGATGAATAAAGGTCATTTTGATGGATCGGGGTTCAGACAGGTTTCAGCGTGTGGATTAGAATCAGGTTCAGTGTCCAGGTTGGGGTTTGACGTCGAGCTGAGCGGCTGCGTCATGATAATCTGCTGATGGTTGTTTTCTGCTCACAGTTTGTTCCACTTCTCGCTGATATCCGCAGGTTCAGATTGTTACCTGCTGTTATTGGATCTTTTTGTTGTTAAAATCAAAACGTGGAATCAGCAGAATCAACAGGAAGTTTGAAAAACAGTCAAACCACTGAAACCTGGATGACTGAGAATCTTCACAGACACGGAAACTCTCCCACTTTAAACTCTGTTAATGTTCAGTACCAGTCTGCCTGTTTTCAGGTGTCTGGTTCACATCACGCCGTTCAGCTTTAAACAGAGTTTTAAGAAGCGTTACAGCTGTTTAGTTGACTCAGTTCTTCTGCTCATGTTTAACCTGCACTTGCACAGAATAAGATGGTTTGTTAGTTTTGTCCTGTGTTTATCTTGGCTTTAGTGTGTCTGTGTGTGTCTGTGTGTGTGCGGCTGCTGCCTCCACATAAAGGAGCTGGAGAGTAGTGGAGAACTGAGGGTAATAGAGACGAGGCACAAGCTGAGAGAGGGGGAATCAGTTAATCTCCTGATAGCAGCATCGACATCTCTGGAAGCATGTTTAGTGCCGTGTGGAGAATTCAGTCCAGCATCTTCCTTCTGTTCGGTTCTAAACTCTCAGATGTGTTTTTTTTTGGTGTCAACAAAGAGGTGAATCTTCAGGCTGTGAAACATCTGACAGAGCGGCTCTCTGGCTTTTCTCCACCTTTGTTTCGCTGTATTTCAGAGTCAGTTGGCCTGTCGAGGAGCTGCAGGACACTGAAGGAGGAAAATTGGCCACTTCAGTAGCGTGAAAATCACCGGGACTTGCTGTCAGGCCGTTATTTAAGATGATAGGATACAACCTGGTTCAGTTTAGCCGGCAGTGTGAAGCCTTTCCTGAGCAGTGATGTGAGGGGGAAATACCTGAGTTGATCTGAATGTTGCTGTCATCACATGTTTCATTGAAAAAAACGAGTAGTTTTACCTTCAGGATCTCGGCTCTTATTTTATACCCCTCAAAGTCGTTCATGGAGTATTTGGGAGTGTTTTCAGAGAAGCTGCAGTGGAAGGTTACTTATCTGAGCTTTAGAGAGCGAAGACAGTCGGACATATAAAACCTTTACTGAGGCGTAGTCTCATTACACAAAACGAAACATTTGAGACTAAATTAAATCATTACATGAAGTAAAGTTTCAGCAACAACTGTGTGTTTGTAATATTTTCTCTTTAATGGTATAATTCCAGCTGATTGAACTGTTTCCACGTCATTAAACGACCTTTATCATTTGTTGTTGTGCACGCAATGACTCTTCAGAAGGAAGAAAGGCGTGTCAGTGTTATTCTGAACCAAACTTACACACAGTGAGGTGGATCAGGGCCCCGCTGACCTACATCTACGCTCCTGATGTCAAACTGAAAGCAGCCGCCGAGCAGGATCATAACCATGCGGTGGAGGAGTTCGTCTCCACCTTACTACACAGAGACACTCGCACACCTCACCCTCGGCGTGGGCCCATTACAGCCTCCACCTGTCCATCAGTCTCACGTGGAGGTTAAAAATAACTCCTGAAGCTGACCCCCCATTGGTCGTCTCTGAACATCCTGGAGAGACGTAATTGGTTAGAGGAGGAGGCAAGAAGCGTTTCCATGGAAACCGGGATCCGTGGAGCTGGAAGAGGGACGAGATGAAACTTTGTGTGTGTGTGTGTGTGTTAAAGAGAAGCTCCCTGTGTCACCAGCTCAGTGATGAGATTCATAAACCTACATTTTATGGTTCATTTATACTTGTACATACAGAAAAAAGTAGTGATGGTGGAAAAGAATATGTTTCGATGCAGATTGATAAAAGACGTTTACCAGGAATCAGCAGATACATTTCATAGTGTCCAGGATCATATTCTAACAGAAACACACACAGATGCACTCTGGCTAGTTAAGCTGCTGTGTATGAGTACAGTGTAATCCTGTTTCCACCTCTGCTCCGAGCTCAGCCCGTCAGGCTAACGTCCTGCTGTGGCGCCCCCTAGAGGCTCGGTGTGACAGCTACTCTTCCTCTGTGGTGTTGTATTATCACAGGAGATGAGTAGAAGCTCATTGCTGAGTAATTAAAAGTAATCAGACGTCTCCTGTGCACAGCCTGGCTTTATAATGTTAAAGTTTATCTCAGTGCTGATCGCTGCTGGTTGTGCCCAGAGACATACGAGAGTTTCTGCAGCACCTCTCAGTATTTGTAGTGCTCCTCTGTGACCAATGATGAACTACAGGATCAGTGATTCTTTTGTCACAGAAGACAGAAGCTGAACACTCTCCACTGGATTCAGAGAATTGAAGCAGCGACAGTAAACTAAATGTAACGTGATCGAACAGTTTTTACTCCAGTCCTGCGTTGTCATGGATTTAGTGATGAAGATTTAATGATATCACTAACTGAGCTTAAACTTTAGCAGCTTAATCTCCATGACAACTAAGTCAACTCGATCTGCCGAACAAGATCCTGTGATGCGGTTTAACGTCTGCTGGTAACTGGATTTTGACTTGGGGTTGTTTGATCCCACGTATATTTAAAAACCACTTTACCTGCGTTGTGCTGTGAGGTCGTCTGTGCAGCTGTCCAGACTGGATATGGCTCCTGGACTCTGGACCTTAATGAGGCCGGACACGCCGTCCGGCCGTCGTCAGGCCGCGTGGATCCTTCACTGACTGATCACTGAGTGTGAGGGAAGAATGAGCGACAGATGGAGACGCCGCTCTTCAGTCCTGCTGGAATCAGATCAAGCTGGAGCTTTAACGGAGATTTAAAACCCGCTGCAGGCCGAGCTGTTCACAGTTAGTCACTGTTATTATTTACAGCAGTGAGTGTTGGTGACAGAGACGTGACAGTGAAATAAAACACAGTCTGGACAGATGAGAGCAGGGACGGCATGAGAGAAAAAGCTTTGTTTTCTCTCCACACACTGAGGTTTATCACCAGAAAAGCTTAATGTGACCACAGAGGGGCTGATACCACGATATCAGGTCTGCAGGTCGATTCTCCAGAGCTTCGTGTAATGAAGTCGTCCACTGGACCCCGCTCGATAACGTTTGACGTCTTCTCCCAGTGGATGCTGGGAGATGTTTTCAGGAGCCTCAGCAGCTGCTGTTAATGTTGTGTTTCTTACTTATGTGCTGCACTGATTTGAGGTGATGACAATAAAGAGGACGTAAAGTTAAAGAGATGAGGAAACAGGATCCAGGTTACAGATTAAGATCCCAGCATGCAACACTCTGCTTCTGTTTCCACTCTGACCATCTGTCAGTCACCCAGGTCTCGGAGGGGGTTCAGACCAGGTCCTCTCATCCACCAATCAGACTCCAGAGATCTCAGAGGTGACCAATCCAGTGGCTGCCCCCCTCCCCCCTGACTTCAGGCAGTGCTAAGCTGCTGGGTTTGGGAATCTGTTGACCTGGATGACCTGGAACCGTTGACCTCTCTACAGGAAGGAGAACTGTCCCCGTTTGAGTCACGTCTGCTGTGGGCTTTGTTTTCAACAAACTCAGAGTCAAACTTGACCTTTGACCCTCAGTGCGCAGGAGAAAACACCAATTTAAGTTGATGTTGTTTGTTGTTGGCAACACTTTTCTCCATCGGTGACCTCTCTGACCTGTGACACTGAGGAATTCTTTTCCTCCTCTCCTCCCCTGAGCCCCTCAGCTCCTCCAGACTCTGCTGTAAACACTCTGGATGTGGACAAGAATCCAGTATGAAGCAGAGGATGTGGAATCTGAGCTGCTCAAACAAACGCGCGCTGCGCCTTATGACGGAGGTGTTATTGATTCACCTGCAGCTCCGCAGCCTGATTTGGTGACTGTTTACCGTTTTTCCTGTAGTTTACATTAATTGTGTCGTACGCCCACACCTTCAGGCTCCGTGCGGCTTCTCTTTGTGCCTCGACCTGCTCCACTCCCCGCAGCTGTTTTGTCATTATATGATTACATGTTTGCGTGTCAGCAGTGAAAATAGTCCATTAAAGTCCAATGATTCATCGCCGTCTCTGACATTCTGATGTTTTGTTTGTGTGGACATATTCATACGGCAAATGCCCGAGGTCTCATTTCCTGTCTCTTTGTAGTGATTCTGGTTATATAATGCACGATACACCAGACTTGGGTAGATAGTGGCGCGTTTGGGGCGGCTGTAGCTCAGTAGGCAGAGCTGGTTGTCCACTAATTAAAAAGAGTAGATGGTTCGATTCTTAGCTCCTCTTTAATATCTGTGAACCGTTAAGTTTCAGCACCTTGCACGGCAGCTTAGCTGATGTGGACTTGAGTGAGTGAGTTTCTTCCAACATGATCAATACATTTTTTTTTGTATGTATAGACTTTTGTTTTTCACTTCACAGTAGATTTGACTGGTTTCTTCCTTCCTGGTGTCGTATAGCTGAGACTGTGTCGAGCAGGACACTACATCAGCTTCAAACATTTGGACTCTCACCTGCCGTCCATCAGTGTTTGAGTGATCACCTGGATAAGGAAATAATCTCATCTGCATGAGCGTGAACCATAAACAGCTGCTGTGTTTAGCGTGTGGACGTAATTAAACCTGCTAAATCAATGAAATGTAACTAAAACAGTGGCTTGATGATCAGAATATGAGGCGATTAGATTATTTATCTAAACGTATCGACGCACAGACTCGGTTCATTTACGGTGGATGGAGAAACTCAGAATAATTGATTGGTCAGAGGTGAAGTGAGGTCAGAGGGGTTAACATTTCTAACACTGTGAAACAAAGAGGAGGGGGCAGGGAAAAAGCAGAACATAGATAAAGGAGGCTTCACAAAAAGAGAAAACTGACATTGGTGACCTGTGTGGGAGAAATGGAGGCAGAACAATACTGAGTGATTGCTTCGTGTGTAATTTGAATATGAAGTGTGTAATTTAGAGACAATGAATGTGTTTTAGTTTTTCATTATTTCTCAGAGTCTGTGATTCTCGTGTGATTATAAAGCTCCACGTCTTTGATAAAGATGTTCTCTGCTGGGCCGTCGGCGACGCTGTGATGCTGAGATATCAGAAGGCTGTCAAAGCTTTTATACTGCAAAATAAGAGGGAGGGAGGGAGGGAGGTAGGAAGAGGAGTCAGCGAAGGAAATCAGCACATCACACAGAGAAGAAGGTGATGAAACATCTCACATGGAAGCAAAGGGAGGAGGATGAAACACTCTCTGACATCTCCACTTTTTCCAGTCATTCACTACAGCGATGATGAGACAATGCTCTGCTTTACCAAACAGCGGCAGCTCCACTCTTTTAACAGGAGCCACGGAGGATCAGCACACAGTCGACCGAGCGCTGCAGCCTGCCAGACGTCCTTCTAATTGTCTGAGAGCAAAACATGATCAGGTGACGAATCAGGTGTAGTGACCTCCTTCAAACTGCACATCAAACGATCTGGAACAATTTCACCTGGTGACTGATTCAAGGCTTCAAGTCTTTTCCAATCTATCCAACATCGAGTTCAGATGTTTGAACACAGTTGCTCTAAAACAGCTGAAGGGCTGGAGGTGTGATTAGGATCCTGTCCTGTGGACACGTTCTTCACCTGTCAAACTGGGGGGTGATACTGAGAAAGAGTCAGGACATGTGCTCACAAAGGCAGTTTTCTCACTTACTATCTGGATCAAATCGTGTGGAAATTTAGCAAGATAAGAATCCTGAAGAACTAAATTCAGAGTTAGAATAGAATAGGTAAAAAATAACCAAATTCTAAGAGAAGAGTGAGCTTCAGATTCAGTGATGAGACGAAGAGGTGGACAGATCGAGGAGAGAAGGAGAACGAAGAGGGTGGACAGACAAAATGAAGACGAAGAGATGGACGATGTTCATTAGCAGGTTGGAGAATGAAGACAGAGACTCATCAAAGTTTAAAGTTAATGTTTGTTCATCAGGAGGAAAGAAATGATTGAATTAACCGGTTGATTGGAAAGTGAAGAAGTAGGTGGAAACTAAATGAGTAAAGAAAATCTGAGTGTGTAGAGACATGACAATATGGACGAGGAGAAGAGGAAGGAGAGAACTGTCTGGATGGAAAGTGATGTTTATCAGAATATATATATATATATATAAGGAATAAGGAGTAAACAGGCAACAGTAAATATGTCAGAGACGAAGAATCGAACACAAAAGAAAAGGAAGAAAAGGATCAGCAGCAGTTTGGCTGTGAGACAGAGACACAGTCTTTCATTAACAAGACGTGAAACAGACGGACGAGATGTGACGATTGGACGACTCGTGACCTAATGAGGACGGGGCTCGTTAACTGGCCTTTAAGTTGCCGTGGAAACAGGAACAGGAAGTGGAGTGTGTTCGGGGCAGCGGGGTTACAGTGGTAATGAGCGCTGTTTAAATATCACCATCTCAGTTCTGATTGATTATTGATCGATCACAGAGTTGATCATCAGTGTTCTCGTTGAAATCGATCTCCTGCTCCTGTTCTGGCTGGTGTTTAATTGATTGATCCTAATGAGGATTCTGTTGAACAGATGACGCATGTCTTACTCTTTAATTCCACATCTCTTTCACTTCGCAGGCTTTTATTTATTTGTCTAATCCATCAGCACAAGTGAAACTCAAAACTTCCTGCAGATCTTTCACGTTAAAAACCCTCAGAGGGGGGGATTACACCAGCATCTGTGCAGGAAGTGTCGAGCAAATTTAAAGAGATTTCAAACAGTCGCTGAGTGAAAACGGTTTCTGTGTCAGAGAGAAGCAGCTGCTGAACTGACAGAAAGGATTTTTGTTAATGTGACTTTATCAGAACGCAGGTCCAGAGTTTTCCTCCGTCTGATGAAGACCATGAGATGTGATTTAAAGTTTTGTCTCAAGCTGAAGAATGAATCCACACTTATTTCTGAAGGTGTTTCCTGGTTCATTCGCTGCTTCTTGACATTTTCCGGTTTGGTTCTGATCAGTTTTTTTATTTTAAATGACATTTGCGGTCGTGTTCTCTGCACAGTGCAGCTTTGTGAACGTGATGGAAGCGTGAGCGGTGCTGATGACTGCGGCTCCCTGCAGAGGCTGAACACCATGTAGGCTCCAGTGATTTTCACTCCACTCTCCACTCCACTGCACCACTGTAATGTCGTTTACTAAATGTACTTTCTGACTTGTAACATCGTCGCGTTTGTTCATTTGTCACATACTGTACCATGTTCTTGTGGAAGCCCTGGCAGCGCCCACTCTCTGGTCCTGCCAATAAAGCTTTTAGGCTGTTTGGATTTTCAGAGATTACATGAAGACGTGAGGCTGGAAGAGAGAGAGAACAGAGAATTAAGGAGAGCGGCGGGGAGATGGATGGTTTAATGGCAGAAAGAGAGAGAGAGACACTGATAGAGAATGGTAAAGGTGAGAGAGAGAGAGGTCAGAGAGGATTAACCTCTTGACTATCTTCATATGTGGGATTAGTTCGGGACAAACAGCTGGAAAATGAACTCGGATTGTTTGTTTGTTTGTGTGAAAACAAATCTCTCAGGAAAATCAGATTTCTGACATGAAGCTGAACATCATGGCGGTATCCATGGAAACCGATGACCACAGGACCAATCACAGGCTGTGATTTAAGAGTGGCCGTGTTTTCTTCCTGCAGCGACAACGCTGGTGACAATTCCACCTCTAATGTGTTTCGATCCTTAAGACGTGTTGTTACCTGCAGCTTCAACTTGCACAGCAGAGTTCAGAGTTTAAAAAATGACTTTATTCAGACCTCCAACTGTCCTTCAGCATTGTTTGTCTCTACTGTGATTGTCTGGAAACGGGAAGCGAGCGGTGAAAGTCTATACAACCACCCCCCGCCCGCTCCAGCTGCAGCCGTCCGTCCATTTATGGAAGAAGTAGCACGAAATGCGGTGCGTCACTTGTTCAGCACGTGGGAACATAATGCTTCACGACCACGTTCGCAGGTTAGTTTTAGGAGACGACAAAATGAAAGTCCTGATGCAGATCTGTTATATGAAGGAACATTGAATTGCTAGATTTTAAATTGTGCAAACGAGATACTGCAGCAAGGTTCATCCAGGTCAAGGTTTTCATAAAAACAGGTTATTCAGTGGAAACTGGACTTGTTCATTCAAACCCACTTGTCAGTGTGTTGATCTTGTTATCCGACTCTCATGTTTCACTAACTTTTTTTTGCAGACAGTGTCTTATGGGGTTTCTGGGAGTTTGACTTTATTGGTATAAATATTGTGGACAAAATAAAAGACACCCCTCTGTAGCCTCCAAGAATCACTGAAGCAGCTGGAACAAACCGTGATCTAGTTGTAAGATAGAAATATATTTAGTATAAATCAATGATCCAGTGTCGGTGAATGAATCTCACTGTCTCCAGCTCTCTGTGCTGCTCTGCCTTCTCCCAGCATCCTCCACTGTTTGACCTCGTTAAGGAGGTTGCGTCTAATTGGACACGGCTCGTCTTAATAGCTCCCATTAGCTCGTTAGGAAAGGTTAGCAAATGCAAAACTTCCTGCCGTGGCCTCCGTCTCTTACCATGAGTGCAGAGTAAACATTACAGAGGAAGAGTGGACACGCGGAAACTCAACAGCTGGGACCGGCTTTATTCTTCTTCTCTTCTTCATGATCTTTAGAATCAATCTGCACCGACACACTGAGGATCTGAAGGAAGGAGGGAAGGAAACATCTGGGTGTTTAATTTCCCTCCAGTTCTCTCCTCCTCTCTGCATGTTAATCTAATGTTTGTGTATTTATCCTCCATCTTGGCTCGGTGCTTCTTCGCGAGCCGATCGGCTCCGGGCCAGAAAGTGGTTGATTAGGTTTCAGTCGGCCTGGATTCCTGCCATCAGACCAGATCTGAGACCTCCAGGGACTAGATCTCCAAACCTCAGGGTGAACAAATCCAATTAGCTCCAGAACGGAAAGCAAGTCGTGCTGTGTTCAGCAGGAACAGGGATCATCTCCTTGTTTTTACATGTGGAGCCTCCTTTAATCTCCTGGAGCAGCTGCAGCCTGGTTTAAATGTCTTTTCTTCTTCATGGGAAATATTCATGATGTTCTGGAAACTACATCTTGAATATGATGGATTCTGCACCATCAGAATCCATCAAAATGTTAACATCCAGCTCTTTGTCGAATGGAAAGGAAACAAAATTAAATTTTCAATCAGGAAGTTATGCTGAAAAAGCAAAAATGCACAGATCTAAAAATAGTTACTGGAAAACAGCCTCTTTTATATTTTTTATTAAAATGTCTCAGACGTGTTTAAACACTAAAACCAGCTGATATATAGAAAAACCATCACTGATGTTTGGCTTCACGTGTTTTACCTGTTCGTCTTCCCTCCATCATGTACCAGCACCTGTTGTATCAGCCTTCAAAATAAAAGCCTTTTATTTTTTGTTCAGTCACTGATTCATGAGAACAGATGTTACAGATGATGAATTCTTGCTTTGGTTTGTGTTGTTCCAGGACATCTGAGGGGGTCCACCCCCACCTCCTGACTTCCTGGTTACCTCCTAGACCACAGTGAGCACTTCCTGTACCTGACTGCTGTCACCTGACTGACTGGAGGCTTCACCTGTCCGTTTTCAGACAGTAAGTCCTTTTACAGGCTGCATAAAAACTTACATTTGTAATATTGTAGAAGAAGTTTTTTTTTAATCTGACTGAAGACTGAAAAGTCAAATTCTCCAGTTTCAACTTACAAACTTTCAGAAAAACTTTATATTTTTGAATCCAGATCATCATCGTCTCTGGATCAAGTAGATCGTGATGAATAGAAAGTTTCAGACTGAGGATCAGGAGTTATTATTTTAATGTAAAGTATCAGATCAGACTCCTGTTTCCTGGGTAACTGAATGCAACACACGATGACAGACAGCCTGTCCTGTGTTGCTTTCACGTGACAAACACAGCGACTGAACATCAACATGCTGTTGTCTGCTGCCGTTTGTGTTTTTCCTTAAAAAATGCTGCCGACCGTCCCGATGTGTCCACGGACTGACGGGGAAGTGAAGAAACCTACGTCACATCAGCTGCAGCTGTTGAGTTAGCAGCAGCTGCGCGTTCATCTCTCTGTCACTTTAATTGATGTGAACATTAGCTGAGTCATTCTGCAGCAGCGTCTCATTACAATAAGGAACAATAAAAAAAAAAGAGCTGCTCATGAATAAACATCTGCTCTGTGTGTTAATGAATCCCCATTCTCATGGTTTACTACATTACCCAGAATGCCTGTAACAGTCTGTCCTCTCCACAAACACAGACTGTAGACAAAATGTGGAGCAGAAACAGACAGAGCTAAAATGACCAGTGTGTGTTTGTCAGTCACATTTAATGCTGAGAGACGACGTGAGCCTCTCTGCTGTGGTGTGTGTCGGAGCGAAGCTGCAGGTTTAAAATCAACGCACCTCAAACAAGACGCAGAACGAGGGTTTTAAGAAGCAGACGACCAAATAAAGAAGGATGAAGAAAGCACAGATGGTGCTGTGAGGAACTCCTGTGATACTCATTAAAAGACTAATCACAAAACCAGCATGTGTGTGCAGGTGATTACCAGCTCTCTGTGTGAGAAACTATCATAGTAACGATACTTCAGCCACCAGGTTTCAGGGTTGTAAACGTGGCTCAGAGGTTACCTGTGTCCTGGTACCTGTTACCCCGCTGACCCCCCTGCAGCAGCATCACGGTCGGGTCACGGTGGGCTCCTGCAGCTTTGTGTTTCTTAGAAATGAGACTCGGAGCAGACAGTGACGGATCAGCAGTCTGAGGAAGATCCAGAGTTTCCACGTGAGACAGCTTGTCTTCGTAGTTCACATGTTCCACACGCGCACAAACATGAAGGTGATCTGACATGTGGACTTGGTCTGTCTACACGGACCTTCACGGACTTCTGCAGGTCTGGAAAAGTGCAGATACACTGACGAGTAAGAATAAGAGCAGTGTGAGTGAAAAACAGATAAATCATCACACATACTTCAGGGCAGGTGGGACGGTCACACTGAGGCAGTCCATTGACACACTGTGTGTGTGTGTGTCTGTCAGACACACACACACACAGACACACACACACACACACACACAGACACACACACACACACCAGTCTGCGAGGTGGAGCTGTTGCCACGGTAACCAGATGATGGGATGTCACTGAGCTGAGAAAGTGACCTTTAAGGGTGAAGGACTGGAACGAAAGGATGAAATGAAAGAAGGATGATTAGTTACTATTTGAAACAGGGGTATAAAGTTTGGAGTGGTCTGGAGGGGGGGTGGGGAGGAAGAGGAAGAAATGAAGAAAGAGAGAAGGATGAAAGAAAGGATGAACAGGAGGCAGAGATTGTAAAGGTGGAAGAAAGAAAAGGGATGCGAGCGTAAGAAGGAAGGAGGAGCGCGAAAGAAAATAATCAAGCAGCTGGGAGTGAGAGAGGAGTAAATGAATGATAGAACAAGAGGAGGAATACATCTGTTTTTCTCTGAGAAATGTGCCGCGCATCTCTCCACCCTCATCTTTTATTTATCCACCCGTCACTGTGATCATCCCTCGCTCAGCTGTCTCCACATCTTCTGTTCTCTCTTTCTCATCCTCGGCCTCTGCACACCATCAGTTTCTCTTCCTCTTTCTTCTTCCTCTTCTTCTCCAGCTGCTTCTTTTCTTCTTCTTCACTTTTGTCTGATGCTAATTTCTCTTTCTGTCTTCTGCGTCTCATTTGTTCACGTTTCCTCTCACTGTTCATTCAGTTTCCTGTTAGTTTGCTTAAAGCTTTCCTCTCATCAGCTCCAGCTGACCCTCGCCTGATCTCTGCCCGTTCACACAGAGACTTTCTGAAGTGTTTCTGCATGACGACGCTTTGTTCAGCTGGGAGAGGTTCATGCAGGATGACCGACGAGGCCAGCAGATACACACACAGACACAGTGACAGTGAGACCAGAGGAGCGTGGCAGTGGAATCCTTGATAATAGACAAGCAGTTTATCAGCTGCCTGCTTCCTCAAGAAACAAGACAGTTGTTAAAGGAAAAGGGAGGAAGAGAGGGAGCTGATGGAGGGCTGGTCAGGGATTTGGACTGACATCTGATTTGTGCTCCTCATGTTGCACGTTGTGCACGTTGTGTATTCACTGGAAGCCTCCCTCATTATTCAGCTGTTAGTAACTGAGGTGTTTCCTGGTCAGATGCAGGCTTGTGCTTCACTGAGTCACTAATTAGAAAGTAGGTAGAAGTGTAACTTCTGAGTCTGTGGAGTAAAAATCCTGATGATTAATATGTGAAATGTTTCAGTAGCTTTAACAGTTCAGAAACAGCTGGATGCCAGTTTAGCCTCCATGTTAGGACACGATGAGTAACACAGAGTTTAACTGTTTCATCTCCCATTTGTAAAGCTACAGGCTGCGCTGCTCCTCATGCAGACATGACAGGTGAAGACAGAGACTGATGTTCCGAACGTGGATTCAGTTTGTGAGAGACCTGCACCACCAACCTCTGTAACGTTAGGAGAGTGTGAATCCAGACTTCACATTGTGCAGGGACGAGCAGAAGCTAATGAAATGAACACAAACAGGATAATGAGTGTGATAAGATTGTGGAGCCTTTAAGAAGACGTCTGTCTCCGGTTATCAGGGAGCAGTTCGGCTTCTTCAGAGACTTCAGCTACTTGATTCATCTTAAAGACTTTTACTGTGGAAAAACAGAGGGAGCAGATACGTAGTGAAGCCAGGAACCGTTTGGCGAGCGTCCCCGCGTCTTCCCAGACTGAATCTGTGATCCAACCAGAGAGAAAACACAAAGAGTCGATTTCTAACAGTGTGAAATCAGGATTTCACACAGCTTAGAAATCTGTTCCTGCGCCTCCCAAATCTGAGCCTGCAGATTGATTACAGCTCCGTAGTTTTACTCATTAATACTGTAAAGTTTCCCAGAAAACACTGAGAGGCCCGAGGAGGCGAAGAAATGAGCCGCACTGTTTTTTTTTCTGTTTACTCTTCATTCGATTCATCGTGTGGTTTTCATTTTTAAAGTGTCGCTCAGTCTCTCTCTCGCCTGTGAAGTCTTTTTCTGGAATTTGTCCTTCAGCATCGCACAGACACACACAAACACACACACACACACACAGTGGGAGAAGCTGGTGGATTGCCTGTCAGGATGAAAACTGATTCCACTTTCTCAGTCTGGCACTCAGGGCGCCCATTCAAGGCCAGCAGACACACACACTTTGTGCGTCCCACACAGTGAGACACACATACTCCCTGGTGGCACAGTTTAGTGCTCACACACTGAAGCGGACACACACGCATTCGGCTGCTGCTGATGGGTGTGTGTAAGTCTTCTCGCGGTGGACAAAGGTGTGTCTGTGTTTTTAACGAAGATAAAAGTCCAGTTCAGGTGGAAGAGACGTGAGCGATGCATAAGAAAGTACAACAGACAGAGGTTCAGTTAAAACCACGCGGCTGCTGGCAGGAAGTCGCCTCGGTGACAGGAAAAACTCTATCAGCAAATCACAAATCAACAACCAGTAAACAGCTGTAGTGGTCTGTGCTCACTTTTCACTTTACTGATGGAAGTGTGTCTGGAGGGGCCCGACCTGTAGGAGCCACTGGATTTAACAATTAGTGAAAACCAGATGAATTAATATTAAGAAAAAATAATGTGATCATTTCTTTGACCATCGTCTCAGTGTTGCTGAGTGTAGATGTCTTCAGCTGTGCCTGATAGAAATTATGTTTTGTTGCTCAGTTTGGTTGCAGCACTAAACACTAAAATACCCATGAGCCTCGGCTCCATTTCCACGGAGAAGAAGCCGGTCGAGGTGAATGTGAGGAGCAAATCGGAGCAGTGGTGAATTCATTCAGACATGAGAGACGCTACCTTGGCTTAAGACGTCTCGACCGAATAGAATTCACATGCAGATAATAGAATCAGTCCAGTGTTTAGCTTCCACCTGCTGGTAGTGGCTCACAGAACAGAATCTTAAATCTGAATAAGCTCTCAGATTATGTTTCTCTTTCCAAATGCAACTGGAGATTTGTACCTGACTTCTCTCCTGATTTTATGTCCACAAACTTGTTCTTCTGACCTTTTACTTTTTAATCAAAGAGAGTATTCGAGTCGTGCGTAGGTTGTCCTGTTGATCTACCAGGAGAGTTTCTTCCTTTTATGTCCCTACACTGGTGGTTTGGGGGTTAAAGATGCTTGTAAGTGTTTGTTGAGTCTCAGATCTGACACAGAATTGATGTAACAGTACAGAATGGAGTCACTCTTATCTTTTGATCATCAAATATACTGATTCGTAGCTGATATTGCCCAGTTAGTCGATGATGTAAGATGAGCATATGTGTAGACTTCAGTCAGCCAGGTTTAAATCCCAGTTTAGATCGGCGAGAAGACCAGAGACCAGCACTTTACTCGTTCGGCTCTGGAAGCTGTAAATTACCAAACCGGTGAATTTGCCTTCTCACCACAGGCTCCAATCTCATCACCAGTTCTCAGCCTTCATAACAAACAGCTTTACTGCCACCACAGTGACCTCCCTGACACCAATCTTATTAAAACCTCAAAGCCGTTCTCACGTTTTCCCAATAACCGTTTATCCAGCGGCACTGGGCCGGACAGGTGATCCGGCAGCCGATACAATCAGTGATTTGTGGCTTCAGCTCTCTGGCACACAAACAGGAAGCTGCGATGGGCTGATTTCTATCAATTATCTAAATTAAAGAAGCAGCAATATTTCAAATGGGGGGGGGGCTAAAGAACACACACACACACACATATTTGGACTTTAATAGCGTAGAAAGCTGAACAGAGGCACATTAATAGATGGAGAAAGAAGCAGTAAGATAGTGATGTAGGCTTTTTAATGCCAGTATCATTATTCACAGGAACTTCAAGAAGTTGTTTGACCCAACGACCAAAGCCAACACAGAGCTGCTAATTTGACTTACTGCTGCCAACAATAGCAAATATTTGGAGGAGCCTTTATAAATATTAGCAGTGAATATGATCCGGGGTTCTTCCGAACTGTAGGAGGATCATCTCTCTGTGCTTTGGTTAAATAATACAACAGACTGGCTGGAGTCTTGTGATGTGTTTTTACATAATGGTTGGAGAGATGAGTAACTGCTGCACTGTCAGGCAGCTCTGAAGGTGAAACAGCAGCATATTTAAAGTGGTCAAATGTTCTAAAGGCACAGTTCCTTTAGAGATGTGGTTGATAGGGCAGAGAGCTTTGGGAATAGAAAACTAAATGGATATCTTTTCTCCATGCTCACACCTTTTTGGAGACTTCAGGTCTATACTCTGCTGTGAATTGTATAAATGTCCCCAGTGACCAAAGAGACTAAGTTAAATCTGTCAAAATGCTGCATATGACATGATCATGTCATTTCTAGTATCAGCAGTCTCTCAGGTCCATGTGTATAGTACTGATCTTTCAGGCAGTAAAGGTTGCAGCCTGCTCAGGTTAATGTCTTAATTCCTTCTGAAAGCAGTCTAATATTGATTAATCCTGCACTAAATGTATAATTGATCAGACTCTGTCACGCAGAAGGCCGGCAGCAGCTCAAGCAGATCAGATTTACGATCAAATCTCAATATCAGCCTTTTATATAAATCAGTTCTTCTCTACAGGGACGAGAGGAAAAGCGAACTTCCTGTTTGAGCCCCGTGTGACGGATTAGTCCCGCTGTATAAATGACAGATTGTCACCGTCGGCAGGAAGATCATGTTCAGGCAGCAGAAAACACGCAACGACCAGGAGGAGAACAAGATGTTTCAATTATCTAAATGAGTCCGTGCCGACTGACGGGATCACATCAAGCTCCTCCATTTGTTCAATCAGAAAGTCGCATTCAGTTTATCTGCTCAGAACCAGATTGTTTTGAGCTTTCTCCCAACATAACATGATGAAAGAGAAGAAGAGATGAAATCTAAAGTATGTGGGAGAGACGACGAGACCCAGAGGGACTTCTGAAAACAACCTGAGACACGATACAAAAAGAGAAGGGTTTGGATTTGACAGACAGAGGTGAATTGGGTGAAATGAGAAACCAAACGGCTCGAGGAGATCAAGCGGAGAAAAACAGAAATAACAAGTGAAAGAGATGTTACAAACTGGTAGAGAAGATTGGAGGGAGAACCTGAGAAACTGCTCATTAAAGCCGAGTGTTTCCAACAAAAAACCTGAGGTGGAAAGTCTTAATTGTGTTTTTCTGATCCGCATCAGCTGATTCTGAACTAACCTGCAGGTGACCAAGTAAAAAAAGCTCCATGATTTCTTGTTCAGGTTGTGGTCAAGGCTGAATCCTGAAATCAAATGAAATCCATCTGTGTGGGCTTCACTTAGTCTCCCTGCAGACTGAACAGAGTCCATTAGCGTCTCCTTGTCTTTTAAAGAGCTCTTGTTAGGCCGTATCGACATTTATTTGAAGAGATAAGCAGGATCCAGTCCAAGGTGACAGAGCAGATTTAATGACGGAGAGAGATGAGGCTGAAGTGGCCAAGAGGAAAAGATTCGTCAGGTGAAATTAAACCATGATATCAGGTTGAATTTGTGACTTTATTTATTGCACTTGTGTGATACTAGTTTAACAGAAAGAGCCACTGTGTCTAAAGCTGATTCTACACAGTGGAATTTAATTCGCTGGTTCACAGTTTGACTAAAATACCTTCACATCCTCTCCAGATTTAAGTGTCGTACCTACAGGGATAACAAGTGAGCCAGCTGTAATTGGGCACCTCAGTGGTTTCCCATAGTTTTTAGATTTTTGGTCAAACATGTCCGAATAAGTTGGGTGGTGAGTACTGTAAAAAAGAATAAGGGAAACACACGTAACACAAAATGTTAAATAGATACGATTTTAATAGCTATGTTACAGTAGAGTATAATTTGTATTAGCTAATACAGAGACTTTAACTGTGACACAAACAGCTGGTAATGGGAGGAGGCATTTAGTCAATCTCATGGCCAAACCTGAACCACAGATCCGACATAATTAGACCAGGTGTTTAGCATCCAGTTACATCTGAGACCATCAAGTGAGTTCCTGTCAAATAGTCTCATCCTCTCTGGTTTGAATTTATGATTCGGTTCTTCGGTCCTTCCTGGCTGCACGGTCTCTGGATTCTTTGACATAGGCATCAGGTTGTGCCAGAACCAACACATACACTAATCCTGACCCAGTACAGTGAGTGTTGGCTGTGTGGAGAACTACCCCGGAGTGTCTGCTGTTCAGACTTCAAGGTGTAAATTACATTCGGGAAATGGGACATGGCTTCAGATGAAATGTCTCAAACAAAGCTAAAATAAAACCACCTTCTCTCCGGTGTGAGTGTGTGTCAGTGTTCGCTCACTGGTCCGGGCAGTTTGTCTCACGGAATGAGGACTGACATCAGGGCTGCTTTGGCTGTGAGGAGCCGATTAATGATTTGGGGAATAAAACACGTAGGAAAGACGTATTGAGGGCTGTGAGTCGCGTCGGAGACGTGATTATATTTTCAAACTGTCATTATTTGGTGACAGTGGGCATCAGAAAAATCCACCAGTCTCTCATTTATTACCATGTACCTTTCTTTCTTCCACACACACACACTTTGTAGAGGCTAATTGGAAGCTAATGAGAAGAAATGTAGTTAATTCTTAGTTCAGAGTCACTGGCTCCTTCATGAGACCAGCTAGTTAGGAACCAGGAGTAGTTGACACAAGCTGCCTGTTATCCATTGATTAATACGTTTTAATAATTCAGTGGAAGATGAGATCTGTGCTCTGGATAAAGAAAAGATGGGAGAATAAGATAAGGTGAGGTAAAGGAGCATCAGCATTACACTGATGATGGAGACGGTATCAAGAGCCAGGTTCTAAATAGAGGTAACCGAGTCGAGCTAACGATCTTCCTTGACATTCTCATGCTCATAGGGTAAAACTCAGCAGTCCACCTGCATCTGAAAGACAGGTGTCGCTGCTTTGAAGACAGCAATGTCCACATTCTGTGCGGAGAAGACGGATGGTTGGAAAGCAGGGAATCTGTGTCAGATTAGAACAAATCTGTCTCAGCGGAGCAGGTGGTCTACGGCACCATTTATAAGACACTGGGAGAGAAGCCGACTGGTTGCAGTGACCCTGAAGATACTCGTCAAAGGTTAAATACCTGGAATTTCTGACCAGTCAGTGGAACTGATGAAGCTTTTCAGATGAGAAGCGAAGAACATCTTCAAGAACATCAAGCAGGTCCAGTCGCTGCTGAGCACCACCTTTGGGATCCTGGAAGCCAAACTTAACTTTAAGTGTCTTTCTATATTATTGTTGTTCACCTGCCTAAACTACAGCTGGTGCTCTAATGTATTTCTAATTGAATGTGTGTAACTGTCCACATACAGTCTGGCTGTGAAACCTGTGACTGTTGGCTGTTAAATGAATTCTAATCATAATGGAAATATCAATGTGTGTGTGTGCGCTGTTTGTGTTGGCTTGAAGCTCCTGGCACCGTGCTCCCTCTTCTCCCCCACCTCTCCAATGGAGGAGAGTGTTTCCATGAGTTAAAGTGCTGCAGATAACTGCTGTGGTTTGCAATGATGATGACAATGATGGTGTTGACGACGACAGTGAGGAGGAGGCAGAAAGAGAGCGGCGATGTTCTCACATCAGGATGGATAAAAATGAAGGAGTAAGTGAGGAAGGAAGAGGAGATCAGGAGGAACAAACCGGAGGAGGCTGGAGAGATTGATGCCTTCTTTTTTAGTTCATTTCTACACCACAGAAGAAGAGGAGGGGGGAGAAATAGAGCTTCTCACCTCTGAGACCACCTCTCTCCTTTTCATTTGTCACTTCGTATGACAGAATGAGGCAGGAGAGGGGAGGAGACGACAGGGAGAAGGTGATGAAAGGGAGGATGAGAGGAGAGCGTGTCACCTTCATGCCTTCTTCTTTTCTGCTTTGTCACTGTATGACATAACGGGGAGGAGAAACGGAGGGAGAGGGAATGATGCAGGGGGAGGGAGGTGGAAGAGGAGTGAAACTGTCTCCACAGAAAATATTTAGCACATGAAGAAAAGATGGGAGGATGAGATAAGGTAGGAGAGGAGGTGAAGGAGCAGTGAAGGAATGAATGAGAGGAGAGGTTAAAATGGAAACTCACTCTCTATTCTCCGATGGTTCTCCATCTCTCACAGACTCCAGATCTGTCTGGCTCATTGTTTTTCCCCTGAACCTCCAAAATCATTATTCTGCACCACTTAGCCTCAAAGATAAGACTCACACAACGTGCTGCTCTCTGAAAACTCTGACAATCCATCAGTTATTCACACAGTGTTTGGCCAGTTGTGGAAGTTTGCAGGGTTCATGGGTGGATTCGCTCCGGAGCTTATTATTCAGCATGTGATCAAATAAAAAAATTTAAAGGTGTAGGCAGTTCTCCAACCATCAACAGTTAGAGCCGGAGTAATGTTTACCCCTCAGCTGCACGCGCTAGTTTTCCTCCACCCAACTGCTTTTCCTCTTAAGGGTCGCAGGAGTGCTGGATCCTGTCCCAGCTGAGAAGCGGGATACAGCTGCTGGTCTATCACAGGGCTGATAAACGGACACCAGTTACCCTGAAATGCTTGTCTTTGAGTGTTGGGAGGAGCCCGGCGTACCCGGACAGAACCATCACAGACACAGGGAGACCTGTGGATCTGTGCCGCGCTCGGTTTGATGTTTGTCCCTGTAACTGATGAGAGGTCTGACAGGAAACCGTCATCATTCCAATGACACGAAGGATTGATGGACCCAGTGATGCTGGAGGGCACCTGTAGCTCTGTGGGATGAGAACATGTTCTCCATTTTTGTCTTGAAGCAGTGACGTTCCCTTGTGTGTATGAGCACATGTCATACATTAAATATATATATATATATATACAATGAATGTTGTGGGAGCCGTGTAAAAGCTCACAGTGTGTACAGAGGCACGTTCCTCATAAAGAAGGGTCGATAGGATCCCTGTCTGAGGGATAAAGACTAAAGAAGAGTGTAGAAATAAAGGCATAGCAGTAAAGAGCAATCTCCATTTTTGAGTTGTTTTGATGTACCGAGCTTTCTGTGATCACTCTGCTTTTAATATTTATGACTAAATAACACGACAAACAGCATTTTAATTGTGCGGCAGAAATCCCACCAGGACTCCTGACATCATCATTCCTCTCACGCTCTCCCTCCACCGCCGCGGCGCTGAATAAGACAAGGACATAAAAATGAACCCCCTGTTGTTTTATTGTAATGAAAATATATTCTCAATAATAAGCACATAGAATTAATTATAAATGCAACATTTGAAGTGGCTCAGACACACACAGCGGTTTGTTCATCATCACTCACTGATTGAGTGAAGCCTTCTAATAATCCCTGCACTTACTTAGTGTGCTGTCAACACAAACACACCAGCGCTAAGCTAATGCTAATCCATCTAATTGATTGCAGGTGCTGCTCTGTGACCTGGCAGGTTAATACAGGGCTAACCGCCGGGCTACATGCTAATCCCTCATAATATATGGCTGCAGACGGAGGCCGTCTCTGGAGACACACACACTCCTTTATTTTGTCCTCATTTCTCTTTTTCCTGTGTCTAATCCTCATTTCTTTTTCTCACAGCTTGTTCCCACCACCATGACCTGCTGACATCACTCCTTCACCTGGCCCCCCCTCCTCTTCCCTTCTCTCTCCTGCAAAATGGCTCCCAGCGATTGGCTGTCCCCGTGTCGGACGCCGCTGCTGTTGCTGCTGCTGCTCGTCCTCACTTTCTGCTTCCCGTCTGAGTCGGCGTTGACCACGCCCTTCCCCAAAGACCTGGAGCCAATCAACGTGGTGAACTCCGAGCGTGAGTAGACTCTCTGATTGGACGATGATGACGACAGGCTCCATCTAATGCTTCATAACAGTGGTTTGGTTTTTGGTTTGTGTTCAGGATCAGATTCTTCCTGTGATACTAAACAGGTTTTTAGTTTGAAGGAGATTTTAGCTGGTGAGAATCTAATTGTTAATTACAAAGCAGCTGTAGCACTTGTAAACGTCTTATTTTATCGTCGTACAGTAGCTTGTCAGTTGCTAATGAATTTGACACCTGCGTATGTATGATGTATGACTTAGTTTTTGTTAATGAGCAGCTTGTTTTACATATTTTGCATTACGGGGAAATGTCCCCCAGAAATTCACTTTTTCCACATTAAAAATTAGACTGTTGTAAAGATTTACATCATCAGGAGGAATCTGCAGCTTGGAGCTGTGAGCTGCAGACAGGAAATGAGAAGGTGTTGAGAGACACACTAACACATGGTTGGTTTGAGTCGGCACAAGAAGAAAGATGAAATATAGAAAATGCCAGACTCTTATGTGTCATGATTCTCAGTTCAACACATTTATAGATCTGTCATCATTCCAAACATCATGTAAGAACGTCTCCATGTTCTGATGTGAATGTTTTTTTTCTACAGAGTCGTATCAGTATCCAGGTTTCCAGGGTTTGCTTCAGGACAACGACACGCTGCGCCTGGGTCTGGACTTTCAGAGGATGCTACGCATCAACCACATATTGTACATCGCTGCCAGGTCAGCACACACTCAGACACTCAGATAGACCACCTGGACTGAGGTTGAGGCACCAAATCTTTGTATTCTGAGCTCAGGTTTCTTTTGCAAGAGAAAAAAACTCAGTCTCAACAAGATTTCCTGATTAAACTAAGCTGAACTAACTCATCTGTGAAAGCAGCAGACGTGTGATTGTTGATCCGACTCTGTGCTTTAAACTCCTCAGGGATCACGTGTTTGCAGTGAACCTGACGACGGCGTCAGAGGAGTTCGTCCCTCAGCTGGTGAGTAAATACGATAAACAGAAAGTATTTGGCAGCAGCCGGGCTCTGGGTGTGTTGAGCTCATTTTTCACATGTTCTGCTCTAAGTAGACGGTTTTTTTCTGATGTATCTGCCAGAAACACCAGCAGCTGTACCTTCCATGACATGACGTGTTAAAGACCTGTTGTAAATCATCAGAAAACTGAGATCAAGGTGATCGACTTCCTCCACCTGATGAAGTAAGCTGGCTCTCTGCTGCAGCCTGGCTGCAACTCAGCTGCTTCAGAGGATATTTGCATTAAGTTGAGCTTTTCTCAACTTCTCCCTGTAGAGGAACTGAGCTCGCCTTGAACCTGCGGTGCTCTGTGGGGGATGTACGACTGCAGTTCTCCATTGACGATGAATGGCAGCTGCCGCTGGCCCAGGCTTCTGAATGTGTGTGTGTAAATGCACCATTAGAGCTTCAGTACTGTCTGCTGACATTTGACCGCTTAAGGAAAATGATCTGAGCTTGTTTGTACCATGTCCACTGTTTGTGTGAGTGACAGGAGGTCCTCATTAAACAACCGTGTTGCATGGAGCTCTGCTAAAATTCCACATGTTCACAGCCTGAAATAGGACTGAATGTTTCTCGGTGTGGTAGATGTGCCAATAAATGAATCCTGCACCCAGACTAATATTCCCGCTTGGTGTTTGGTCCAATCACCTGGAATATTAGTTATAATCAGACTGTGGGTAGAGTTTAATTTAAAGACTATGGCTGCTGCAGCCTCGCTCTGTGATTCAGTCTCACATGAGAATCTTTCCCTCAAAGCATCGAGAGCGACATCAAACCAACCTGGCGCGGGTTACGCCGCAGAAGATCCTTTTTTACTTTGTGCACAACGCGCAGCACATATAACAATGGCAGAACAGAACAGCAGCAGCTGCTGATGCGTGAGGAAGCACAAACGCAGGCGTCTCCTTTGATCCGCACACCTCCTCCTCATCAGAGAGAAAAGGTTACAGGGTGGCTCCTCACAGTAATGGGCCTCCCAGTGCATTGTGGGATGGCGGTCTACAACAGATCTTTGATGTGCACTGTTACTGCTCCGACCTCTGCAGCCGATGGCTCCAGCCTCTCCTGTGTGTAAAGTTCTAATTAAGAAGGTGTGTTCTGCTCAGGTTTGTTCAGTTCTGCACATGTTTCTCTCAGGCAGAAATAATCATTGTTATAGTTAATGGAGGATTTTCACTCAGGGTTACAGAACTTATATTTTCCTGTGCTGGATGAGCAGCAGTTGTTTGTCTTGTTGAGGGTAGAAATGTTTACAGCTCCACTCAGGGTTCAAGTCAGTGGACTCGAGAGTTCAGTACAATAGCAGCATTAGTTGCATGAAGGTTAAAGATACTTTGCACTGACAATTTAAGAGTAAATGAAATGAAATGAAAATCACAGTTTCCTTATCATCATTACGATGTTGACACGAACACAGTTTACAAAATGAAAACTGTTAATAACTGTAATTACATGGACACAGCACAGAGTCTTCATCAAACAATTAAACAGAGCTAAACTTCAACAAATCACTTTAGTTCATTCAAATCATCCAGGTCAGTGAATTCCCTCCAGGTTGCCGTGCGTGCGAACCCATGCAAATATCTCACTTTTCTAGTTCAACTGTGATGAACTCTGACAAACAGATTTGTTCCGTTCGACCAGCAGCAGGTTCGATCCTCTCGAAGAGGCTGTAAAGCAGCTTCTGGAGCTCATTAGCTGTGTCGCACCATGCTGTTTCCTGTAACCCGGCTCTGCTGGAGTATTAATTTGACGGTTAGCAACACAGCAGGCTTGGACAGCTATTGAAACTGTTTTTGCTCTGCTAAATTGTTACTGCAAAGATGTCCTGTGGAGTTGTGTGTATCCTTAACAAATATGTTGCTTGTAAAGCATTTGCAAAGATAATTACAGCCATGTTTACAATCTTAGAGTCTTTGTGTGTCGGTGCATTGCTGCGTGTATTGGTGTGTGACAGTTGGGATAATGTTAGACCTCCATGCATGTTCGTTCTGTGATGACAGACTGAGTCCGTGACGCTGAGATCAGGGCTCTGTGGGCAACACCATCTGTTCCGTCCCTCACTGTACTTCTTGACTCTGTAGATACAGATATTTATGTTTGGGCTTGTTGTCCTGCTGCAGAAACCTCACGGTTGTACAGAGAAAAGTGCTGTACAAACATGCTGCCCTGCCTGGAAAAAGTTGAACTAAAATCCTGTTGTCTAATGATGTGTCTTTGTGTCTGTGAAAGTGTTTGTCAGAAACCAGAAAATCAGCTGCATAGAAACCTCGTAGCCACGTAACGTTCTCTCAGCAGAGGACCTGAACTTCATCCAGACCTGCTTCTGTGAAGTAGTGTCACTGGTTCACCTGCTAACACCTCAGCAGTCAGATCTGACTCATGTTGCCTGTTAGCTGTGTGTTTGTGTTTATTTGTCGCCGATGGTGTGAGCGTCGCACCGGATCACACAGAACTTCTTCCTCCTGTGTTTCAGAAGCTGACGTGGAAGTCCAAAGACGTCAGCAAGTGCGCGGTTAGAGGGAAGAACAGGGTGAGTACTCTGCATGGAACCTTTTTCCTCCACATGACCTGTTACTCTGGCTTTAGTCTCATCTGACGGACAGTCAAAGAAGACAGAGAATCTGATGCAGTTTGTAGATGAAATCTGCCGTTTTGCCTCCTTTTGACCAGCAGCTGTTTGACAGTTTGAAGAAACGTTTCATCCCTGACATGTTTGATAAATGAACGTCGTTGACACTTCTTTCTTTAGAGTTCGCTGACACTCCAGATAAAATTAGAAATAGCTTCAGAAAAACAAATGTCTTCATCCTTGTAAAGATAAGATTTTATCACGTCTTTATATGATTAATGAGAGCTGTCACATTTTTACAATATGTTTCAGGATGAGTGTTACAACTATGTTAAAGTCCTGGTGCCCAGAAACGATGAGACACTGTTCGCCTGCGGCACCAACGCTTTCAACCCAACCTGCCGGAACTACAAGGTACAAACACACATCCGCACCTGTGCTCACCTGAGTTGTGTCTAAGAGCTGTTGTTGAGACATTTCATTCAGCCAAAAGTGTTTTAGTCCTAGAAAAGAGCAGTGTCAAAAATCTACTGGGAAGGTTTTAGATGTGTTTCACATTAATTAAGAGTTCCTTCCCAGCTCGATAAATATTGATTTCCTACTTTCCAGGCAGCAGAAGTGGGAAGTTCCTAAAGTAAAGCATTTAAGAGCAACAAGCTTTTCATCTTCCAAAAATGCTCTGAAATCAGTACTTTGATCCAGCATCCCTCGACCATTCCCCACAAGTTCTGACACGCCGAATCTCTTGTCAGACGCCTCTTAACAAGAGTCACATATTTGATCAGATATTTGAATTGTAGATGACAGAGTGTAAAACCTGGATTTCCCTCATCTGGGTTTAGTCAGAAACAATGAACCAGAGCTCTGCATACCTGCTTTGAATGTTCCCATGTCTTTCAGTCAGTAGATTATGTGTTTTTACGTCTTTGTAATGTAAGTAGCTGTTTTTACATTTATTAAAATAAAAACATAACCCACCAACAGTTATATAACCTTCATAGCATATTTCTTAAACTTAATCTAACCTCCTGCCTGTATTAGTGTGTGTGCATGATGCGGTGTGCCTACACACTCGTGCTTGTCCTCTTTCCAACCTGCCTGTTCTCAGAGCTGTTGAGTTGTCACTAACGTTGGGTTAATGAGCAGGAAGACTGGCTGCGAGAATGAGTTGACTTTTATTTTGACGGCGTTCCCCTCGCTCATTCACTTCCCTAATTGAAAGTGTCAGGCAGCTCCAGACACCTCATCAAGGCCAAACACAACACCTTCACAAAAACCACAATTTCAGGTGTCAATGCGGAGCTGTGCTTTTTTTTTTTCACGCTGCTGCTGTGCTGGAAGTTTGAGTGACAGATGCTGACCCCGTTTATTAGAAACTTTCTCGGCTTTGAATCCTCCGGCGGTGGGAAAAACAACACGTTTACCAGAAGATGAGGCAGTTTTCAATTTTTCTCTGAAGCGTTTGAACCCAAAAAAGACATACGCAGCACTCTGAAAAACTCTGATGCCTTCTCTCCTTTGTGAAAAAAAAAATCAGCTTGTATTTTTTAAGGACCAGGAAGTGATTTGAGTGTTTTGAACACTTTGTATTCTGTGGTTTTACAGGTTTTTACATAATTTATGCACATTTAATTACAAGATGAATTATGGATTAAAAGTATTTCTAATCAAAAGTAAATCAGTGAAAATTTGCTTTATCTTAGTGTGAACATCCATTCTTAGAAATATAAAAGCTGTGGAGGAACCCAGAAAATGGAGCTGTAGTAATGTTTTGTCAAACTGCTTTAACATCTAGTTTGATGTTTGAGCCGTGAGCTTAGTGAGTAAAATGGGATTTGACAAAGGCTGTGAAAGCAGGAATTTTCTGCTGCTGTAATGACTTTTCTCTCAAACATTAATGTTTGTGTGAAATCTGACAATGAACCGCGTGGAGACAACAAATCTGTGAAAAGCATGTGTGTGTTCCACGTACAGGTTCAAAGTAGTCGTTGGTATCTGGCCTCTCTTTAGTCTGTAGTTCTGGGGTTTTGTAGTCTCTAACAGTTCCCCCTGAAAGATTAGGAACCCTTTTGCATCTCTGCATAAATACTATGGTTTAAGTTGCATAAGCACATTTTACTATAAAATGTTAATGTAGCATCACTTTCTGCAGAAAGTGGATCATGCAAAACAAAAAGATGCAAAAGAAATTTGATGTTGAATGTCTGGATCAAAGTCCTGATTCCTGTCCTGGTTCACGGAAACCAACCAACATTTGTAGTGTGAAGCTCAAACTTTCAAGCATAACTATACATCTCCTAAACTGACAGAGCAGTTATTTGTAGGCGTATCTGCTGCCACCAGACACTAGAATAGTGTCATTCAGTTTCCTCAGTTTGTTTGATGAACACAGAGATTTGACATGTAGCATCATGGAGGAATGCTAAAGGCTTCCATCCTTTGATTAAACACAAATATGTTCCCTCATGAAAGCCAAACGCTGCTGAATTTGCTCATTCTTTAAGAATTCTTTAATGCACACAGGCGATAGAACGACTTTTGACTCTATCAATACAAATAATTGGTTCCCATTTCTCCTCAACTCTTCAATTTACTTTGGAATGGCAAAGTCTTGTAGCGCAGTGACATTTTTCTGATTCTTATATAGAGGCCATGCATGTGAACCATTCATCAGCCTGGTCCTTTTAAGCCAGGATTCCTGATTGTGAATCTGGACACCGAGTGTTTTTATTGAACAGCAGAAGCAGCAAGTCGTCGTGCACGCTGTGCTACTGATGGTTTTTAATGCGTCCACATCCTCGAGCAGCAGCAGATGGTTAACGTACACAGACAGTGATGGAAGTGAAGGTCAACCACTGCTGTATGCGACTGCTGAGTACACACTGACCGAGATAAATAAGGAACAAAAAGTGTTTAATTAGAGCTGTGATTAAATGTTTAATTTAATTTGACGATGATTCACCCGCTTTCACCTTGTCATGCTGAACTCTACGGTGTAGCGTCGATTAGGAGACAATGGGACAGAGTAGAATAGAAAGTAGAAACATGGAAAAGAGGAGCGAGATGTTGTCACTCTGTCCTGCTTCATGATGGACACAAACAAAGCGAAGACACGTAAGACAGAGAAAGAATTTAAAGCAGAAAGGGAGGCCGGCGGACAGAGCGGGCTCACAGAGTGCAGCGCTCTCAGCTCTAAACAGATCCAGCTCCCCGAGGGTGAAAACAGCAGACAGGTTTATTTATGGGGCTTTCAGGAGGGTAAATGCTCCTGCAGCCTCAAACCTCAGTTAGCAATTCAGCTAACGCAGCTCCAGGACACACAGTGTCATCGACACAGCTGCCGGGATGACAATGAAATATTATCAGCTTAGACGTAACATGTCAATAACATTATCATCAGCATAATGAAGTGAGATACGGAGCTGTGAATAAAGCAGTCAACACATTATCAAAGCAGCTAGCCTGCTGTCACTAGCTTCTCTTGTTTCTGACTCGTGTTTGACAGGCGACAACAAACTGAACAAAAAGCTTCACACATCTCACATTCAGACTAAAAGCAAACAGGTCAGATTGTGCCGCTTTATTTCAGCAGCGCGGATCAGTGCTGTTAATAACAGACTGATGGTTATTAACAGACGTGTCAGTAGATCTAATGGTGTATTATTAGCTCAGGTACTGTATGAAGCGAATCCCCGCTGAGCACTGACTGACGCCGGCTGATTAGAAGCATTATTATCATCCCTGCTGACACGTTGGGAATAATATTAGCACACATTGTTCACAACATATCAAGCTCTGACGCTTTAAAGGAGTTGGTGAACGAGACGTAAAGATGTTTTACTGCTGCTTCTCTTCATTGTTTCATTTTGTTGTTTCTCTTTTTAACGTGTAGTTAGAGGGTAGAAAATGATTTACTGTGTTTTGTCTCCTGCCTTTCAGATGACATCTTTGGAGCAGGTTGGAGAGGAGGTGGTTGGTCAGGCTCGTTGTCCCTTTGAGTCCGGTCAGTCCAACGTCGGACTGTTTGCTGGTGAGTCAAACGTCTCATTAACCAAATGACTTGTAAACTTTTTTTTTTTTTACACTCCAGTTCCTATTGTGAACACAACATATTTTATCATCAGGGGGAGATTTCTACTCGGCCACCATGACCGACTTCCTGGCCAGTGACGCCGTCATCTACAGAAGCCTGGGGGAGGGCCGACCCGTCCTTAGGACCGTCAAGTACGACTCCAAGTGGCTCCGAGGTAGGTCACATAATTCAGTCACATGACATTGTTGAGACATGATTGGAATTATGTTGGGACACATCACATTACACATAATGTGTAGCTTTATAGACTGCAGACGAGTCTGCAGCTTAGAAAACTAACTGCAAATGTACATTTACTAGAAAGGAAACACTGGAAATAAGTAATTCTGTTGTAAAGCGAATTCCCACAATTCAACACTGGTCACAGCTGAGTTTAAAAACAGTGACAGGAAGATTGTGAAGATTTTAGCAAACATGTCAAAGTAAATGTAATAGTGAAAGTGTTATTACAAGCATTATTTTTTAAGAATGTACAAAACAAAAGTACATAGCAAAAGTGAAATTGGACTCATTATAAAGTTTCCTTATTTGTTTTTCCTGGACCTTTCTTCAACTTGTCATGGACTTCCTCAGATTATGGAGTTGCTCAGTTGTCCTGGAGATGGTTTAGTAGTTATCACACATACTGAAGTCATATGAAATCTAAACTATATTCAAAAGTGGATTGTAAAATGGAGATAACATGCATTTCTGTTAACCTCGTATAAGTGATAATATTCACTTCACCATAAGTGTGCAGAATGTGTTTCTTACTCAAGATAAATGCATCAAACCTCTTTCTAAAACCGCACTTGAATGAAGCCCATCGTTCATATAGAACTAACTGGTTCATGTTATTTCTCCGTTGGAGTGTTGAAAGGTAAAAACACAGAAACTGATTTTGGAGGCGAGGCAGGTTCAGGGTAAAATACACGAACTAACTTTTATCACCCATTAAGTGCTCACAGCAAAAGAAGCTGTGAGGAAAGTTTGGACTTGAAAATGGAGGAAATCAATAATAATATTCCTCTTTTTTTTCCTTCTCTCTGCAGAGCCTCACTTCCTGCACGCCATCGACTACGGTAACTACGTCTACTTTTTCCTTAGTGAGATCGCTGTGGAGTACACCGCCCTGGGCAAGGTACGTCTGTCTGTGTGTGTGTGTGAACATTTTATTCCAAAAGTAAAAAGGTGGTTAAAATTGTTCAGGGACTTTGTAACACCATGAGTGCAGCATTATCCTTAGATGTCTATAGATAATGACTGTATATTAAAACACATCATTCCACCGTCATGAAGTCGACTGAACTTGTCTTTTGTCCCAAATTTTATCCATTAACTGAAAAGCAGGGGACATCGATGAGTCATTCTCTGTTGAATGTCCTCCAAAAATCAAACAGATTGTCAGGGTGTGTCTTAATTTATTCATGCATGCACACATGCCCAAAGTATGTGTAACAGGTTGGGAGGTGAAGCCCCTTCATCTGTTGTAAGTGGCAGGTTGGCATTGGTGTGAAAGCTTCTTAATATAAGTTGTGTGTTGAATTTGATTCAGTTTGACACAGAGTCATTGTTTTTACATGTTCATGAGGGCTTCCTGACCGTCAGTTAGTCATTCATTGTGAAAGTTATCTTTTATATTCTGAATATTCTGACTGGCTGTTGTCATTTGTCATTATAATTTTAAATCTTTTAGCCCTATAACTGTTACTAAGGCTCAGCAGTTTCTCTTTGCTCAGAAGTTTACAAAGACAGAGACATCTCAGAGTAAACAATTTAAAAGTTGTGTGACCATGTAAGTAAATATTAAGTATGTGACCACAAAGCTTACTCAGTGTCACTCACATCTCTCCAGGTGGTGTTTTCTCGAGTCGCCCGGGTGTGTAAGAACGATAATGGAGGATCTCCCAGAGTTTTGGAGAGATACTGGACTTCCTTTCTTAAGGTAACTCAGTTTTTACACAACATTTATCTGTAAATAACTTTTTGTACAGATTTCTTACAGCTTTTGGTGCTGAAACGAGGACTGACAAGCTGATAGAACTGAAAGAACATAAAAAAAAAAAGAAAGGCGTAATGTATAGATCTAAAGTTAGTGGCCCTAAAATCGATCCTTGGGAAAATCCAGAAGTTATTTTAGAGGCTTTGAAGACGTTACCATTACTAGGTATTAATTTACTCTAGTCACAGAGAAACTCTTAGAAGCAGAACGTGTTGTGTTGTTCTTATAGTATCTATCACTGCAGAGTATATTAATGTGATATTATTCTTCTGTGTTCAGGCTCGTCTGAACTGCTCGGTTCCTGGTGACTCCTTCTTCTACTTTGACGTTCTTCAGTCTCTCACTAACGTTCTGCAGATCAACCAGAGACCTGCTGTAGTTGGAGTCTTTACTACTCAGGCCAACAGGTACACATCACTGTTAGAGTGTGTGAGTGGATGGATGGGGGTGTTTTAACATGCTGCAGGGTTTAATGTAGAGATAATAATATTAAACACAACTCATACATGACTTTTATGAAACGGGGTTTGCATGGTGCTCGACAAAGAATGAAAAGTAAAAAGAACAAATCAATAACTAAAAGAGAACAACAGGTCAAATAATAAAAGCAAATTGTCTGAACCTGAACATCCCGGACTGTTATTTCTTTTATTTATTAGTTCTCGTCTACCTTTTGACTTGGTTATTTGTCTGGCTTCAGCTTTATGAAGTGTGTGTGAGGTTCAGTGTTTTCTGTGTGATTTATTTTGCTTATAAAGCAGAAGATTTGTGTCACCCAATTAAGGAATATATCATCGTAATTAAAATACCATAAAGCAACAATGGTTTTCACTGAACTGTGACGGTGACAGTATTGTGACAGTGTGTGTGCTGAATAGTAAGGAGACTTTTAGTCAGTGTTGACTTTTTGTCCTTCAAACGGCTCTTTGTAGGTCCAGGATTGTGTATTTTGTCATTCATTGTCCTCAATGTGTATAGATGTATATAACAAATTGTGCATTATACATATTATTTCCCTTATTTCCTGTTTTTTCTTATTCTGTGTGTTACCATCTTGCATTTCTTCCTTTGTTTTGCTTTCCTCCTTTCTCCGGGGGACTCAGCTCATTAGTTCTTGCTGCTTGATGTGTTGGATTCATGTGTTAATGACAGTGTTGGAGTAGAGAGGTCAGCTCTCTCGCCACATAGTTCCTGCGAACTCTTTATATTTGTTTACTCTCAGTCTAGATTATATAATATATTTCAGTTCACTGTGTAGATTCTGCAGTGAGTCAGAGACCCAGCGGAGAGCTCTGAGTCTGGACTTTCATCATATTTCATATTTCTTCATATCAAAGTGTTCAGGTTGCTGGAGTCTTAGGGTGCAGTTTGTTAGTTCTGGTTTAGTTTCAGTTCAGGTTTTAGTGTTTACACTTACTGTATATGGGTAAATGTTCTTTTTACTTTATGAACACTGTGACAGAGTACTTAGTATCATTGTTGAATATTAATATTTGCTCGTCTTTCTCTGCAGTATCCCCGGCTCTGCAGTTTGTGCTTTCTACATGGACGACATAGAGAAAGTATTCAATGGAAAATTCAAAGAGCAGCGGACCAGCGACTCATCCTGGACTCCAGTTCCAGATGAGCAGGTTCCCAGACCAAGGTGAGACAACAAGTGGAGTGTGGACTAGTGAATTATTTGAACCCAGGATTGTACAGCAGTAACTTTATTGTTGTTCTCCAGACCCGGTACGTGTGCAGGTGATGGTCCAGCTGCAGACTACAAATCGTCAGTTCAGTTTCCAGATGAGACGCTGACGTTTATCAAGTCCTATCCTCTGATGGATGAAGCTGTTCCGTCCGTCAATGATCGACCCTGCTTCACCAGGACCTCCAGCAGGTAACACACACACACACACAAGTGCATATTGCTGTTAGATTACTTGGTAACATTAAGATCTCTCTCATGATATGAAGATAAAATTGTGACTGTTGTGTTAACTTCTGGAATGTGTTAAATGCATAATCTGTAACTGCAGCCGTATTTCTTTTTACACTTCATATAGTAGTAACATTAATTAATTAAACCACCATCACAGCCCCTCTTGTTGTTTTAAATCAGGTCTGTTTTCAGACTAAACACCTCACACTGGGACTGCACAATATCATGCAGCTTGTGAAGCTAACAGACCTGGAGTGACACTCTGTGCTTTCATGCCGTGTAGCGTGTCACCACAGATGACGACTGACGCCTCCAAACACCCTGACGGGGTTTTTGTTGTTGGTGATCAGTAGGAGCTGAAGTTTTGAGTTTTCTTCAGCCTGTATTGAGCAGCACCTGACTGACTCAAACCCTCAGGTCACAGTCGCCTCCTCCACCACCCATGAATGTTTCCAGCTTCACTCTCATTCATATATCAGATATTGACTCATCACTAGTCTGTCTTTCCCAGAGTGTTAAAAATATCTCACACACCGGTGATTTGATGTTGACATAACCATGGGAGGTAAAACGTGTCTCTGCTACATCCTGACATTTAGTGCTGCCTATATTTACATCTTCCTAACTGTTGGATTAGAATTAGAAGATGCTCCTTAATACCCCACTGTTCTGCTAGTCTGCGATGGATCGTTACATCTGCACGTTGTGTCTGCAGACGCTGTGTAGACCTTCATATGCTGATTTGTAAAGATTCAACTGTGAAACCATCTTCAGCTTCAACAGTCATTCATCACTGCACACCTGCTGGCTATGACAGACATTTTTATTAGAAATTTGCTGTAGAACTGTTTGCTGTCAGATTTAATCACAGAATAAGTTTAATTTTATCATTCAGCAGTAACCCGCAGTGAACCAGGTTTCAGCTTTAGTTCACCCAGCAGACAGAAGAACAGAGCACGCGTGGGAGTCTAAAATAGAGAGAAAGAACTCTGAGAGGTATGGAGGACGATAGGTGTGAACTACACCCCTGTGAGGCAAGTTTTAAAATTACAGCGGCAACATGGCAACCTGAAGCAGCTAGGATAATCATGCGTATCAGCTTTGATTAGATGTCAGCTCCCAGGAAGCACTCGTTCTCCCTCTCCGTCTCTGACTTGGTGCTCTGAACATCTCTGACCTTTTTAATCTGCGTCTGCAGGTTTGAAATGAGTTTCTGAAGGATTCTAATTATCAGTCTGGAATAGGAATGAGACTCTTAATACCGCGTATGAATTAGCCTCCGCTCTGGAAAGGCCGGAGCTGACCCAGATAATGATGATGATGTGGTTGTCCAAAGGGCTGCACAGATCCTTTACCTCTGCTATAGACTGACAGAGCACTCAGTGGTACTCTGACTCATCAAGAGCTGCAAATTACTTTCTGTGGACAAAACAGCAGCTACCCTCTATTTACACTACACACATTATATAGTGCAGTGTCATTGTCCTATAGTTCCAGCTGGAAACGGAAAAAGCAAGTCATGTTGTTGAATTTTTGTTGAAGTGTGGAGAAGATTCAAATCCAGACTCCATCAGATAAAATAAACTGGAGCAACATTTACTTTCTATTAGCTATTACAGGTGAAGTTAATATATTATATATATGTTAATAATAAACAGATGGTTTAATTTTGCTGTGGTGATCTTTGAGACAGTTTAGTATTTTATGAACTCACGGAGCATCTCTTTTTTTACCTCCCAGGTCTAAGCTGACCCAGATTGTGGTGGACGTTTCAGCTGGTCCCTACAAAGACCGGACAGTGATGTTCCTGGGTTCAGATGATGGCCGAGTCCTGAAGGTTTTGGCCAGCACGCATCCCAACGACAGCTTTGGATCTAAACTGCTAGAGGACATTGATGTGTACAACCCCTCCAAGTAAGTCTTGTGTCACTTACTGTAGCACTCAGTCGAGCCCTGAAGTCTATGATCGCTGCTACAAAGCGTTTAACGGCCACGTGCTCTCTGTCTTTGTCTTCAGGTGTAACGTTCAGGGTCAGGAGGACAGGAGAGTTCTGGGATTGGAGCTGGATAAGGACCATCATGCTTTGTTCGTTGCCTTCACCAGCTGTGTCATCAGAGTGCCGCTTAGTCGCTGCACCCAACACGGATCCTGTAAAAAGTAGGAAAACCAGCCCCAGCTGAGGAATCTACCTCCCGTTTTCCTGCCTTAGTCTTAGTTAAAAAAGTTTCGGGAGACATCATAGTTTTCTGCTAATTCTGACAAATATCCACAACTGAAAATAGGGAAATCTTTTAAAATATGAATGCGGAGCTTAATTTGGCGTCACAATCGATACTGGAGCAGTGAGCGTGTGCCAGGGGAAATGGGGATGCCAAGTCTGAAAAGTAAAATATGAACAAAAGGAATCTTATTTATTTAGACGTCATTACACTGACAACAGACCCAAAGAGTCAAATTAGAGCCCATTCGTTAGTGAAGAGGGACGAACACGCGCGCACGTAGCTGTTAATCAGTCATGTTTTAATTACTGAGTAGGATGAATGACTGTCAGTCAATGTGATGTAGTAACACAGCTGCACATCTACCACGAGGCCTCCACTGGCACTTCACTGAAAACCTTCGGGACATGTTTGAGATTTTCACACTATTTGAATAGTTTAAATGTTTTTCATTTGTTTGCTTTGTTTTAATCCGATCTTCTCTCTTCCTCCAGATCCTGCCTGACCTCTCGTGACCCATACTGCATCTGGCTGCGGACTGGGAGTTGTGCCAACATGGCACCAGGTTTCAAGTACGTGTCACTTCCTCTTTTTTCCCGTCTCTCTGTCACTCACCTTTTCCCTCTTTTTTTTTTTCTACCTTCCTCCGAGCCGCCATCAATCTGGCAGCTAATAAAGCTCTGACGGCTCTGCTCGTATATCTGCCGCATCGAGAAAAGGGTTGTATATCTGAAAGATGCAAATCCATGATGCCTTTCACACTCGCTGCCAAAGTGAAAAGATGGATGGGGAAACATAATGGGAACAAACGTTAAAGCGGATGTCAGCAGGAATGTACTGCATGCACTTTGTTGGTATAAATCTAGAACTTATAAAACTAGGTTGAAAGGACTCAAAACCAGGTTCAGTTTGTTTTCTGGAGTTTGCATTTGTGGCTCCAACTTCCTTGTGAACCTGTGTCAGATGTGTCATATGCATCTTTCAAGTACTCAATAGGAACTCCTCCTTCCCCAAAGACCTGGCAGCACTGATTCAACAAGGCGCTTTGAGTTCCTGCTCCACAGTGACGTCGTGACTCATGTAGAATCAGATGTGGTTACTGTGGATGTTCAGTTGTCCCTTTATGATGCCTTCATGCTATATGTGGACCTGACTGTAGCTTTAGACAAAGAAATCATGAACCGTCGTTTAATGTGTAACAAAAATCCCACATCATTATACTTCTATTAGAAGCCAGAAGACAGCAGGGATTTATGGACTGTCAGGGCCAAAGTCTGATTGTACCATCTGCATGTGGCAGCAGATCTAGATTCGTCACAGCAGGAAACATTTTATTCAGTTTTATTTCTGACTGACCAGTTTTGGTTTGCTCTGTTTCCTTGTCTTAGCTGACAACCGTGGAACCTGCTGTTGTCTCCTGCTGTGGTAGCCTGTCTACTTCAAGGTTGTTGTGCATTCGCAGATGCTCTCCTGTGTAACACAGTTGCAACACCTGCTTTTTGAGTAACTGTGTTCTTTCTGTCAGCTTGAACAGGTCTGGCAATTCTCCTCTGACCTCTCTCATTAGCAAAGATATTTTCTGCAGAGCAGCTGCTCGCTGGATGGCTTTTGTTTTTTCTGCCCTTCTCTGTAGATTATGTATGAAAGTCCCAGTTCTGTGTCTTCAAGAAAAATGTCATTTAGATCTCTGGACACAGTTTGGACCAACACTTCAGGTTTGTGTGTGTTTCGTTTGCTGCTCGTTGACGGGATCAGCAAGTAGCTCGCAGACTGTCTTTGTACCAGAAACACACTTGGTTCTGGCTCCATTTTTACCAAAACACCAGTACTGGTCTTTGCTCTGCCTAAACTGATTCAAACCCCAACCTGTGCTGTGTTTGGCATCAAAATACAATGTGGTTGAATTTCAAGTCGGTTTTATTTGTAGAAATATTTGTTTCTTTTTATACACATTCCCATTTTAAGATGCTTCACGTCTGCGTGAAAGCAAATGGATCAATACTTTAAAATCAAATCAACTAAAATTAACATCACAGAATCTCAGTCTCTTTGTCTCATCAGAACTTCAACTCCCCTATACAGCAGATACAGGGAGAATCAGGAAAACGACTCACGTTTCCATCCTGCTCATTTCCAAAAGTCGTCCGTGTCATTTAACGGCACGTTTGGCTGTTAGAGTTTACTGAAGCGAGCTAATGCTGCTCACTTTGTTCAGTAGCAACTTTCATAAACCACTGAGCAGAGCCGAGATGCTTTTTTCTCTGGCGGGGGAGATCCTGCAGTACAACAGTGTCTGACCCGCTGGTCACCGAGCAGCTCCACTGAAGCAGCTGGGATTAAGGGCCTTGCTCAAGATCACCTCGGTGTCGTTTGGCCATTCTCAGTTGCTCCTTTCCTGGATTCACATAGTCTGACTTGTACCTACCGGGTGGAAGAAAGTCTTCTTGGAAACATCAAAGGTATAAAAAGCCATAATAATAAATGAAAAATCACACACACGCTGTGAGACATATAATTATGGTGCGTTACGTAACAGTGGGATAAAGTATAAATTCAGCTTTTCTTGATGGGAGTCAAACACAACAACACCCTGTAAGAACTGTCCCCACATTGCTGTGTTACAGTCTCAATATAAATGTGCTGCTGTCATAATGTAAATAGGTCTAAATTCTCTGAGGCTGTATGTAATACACCGACCTGTAACATCTTCTTTCAGCTCTTCACAGCTTTAGTGATGTTTCATCTTAAATCCTCTACGGTCACAACAACATCCTCAGATGCTCCTCGTCTTTTCATCTGCACTTTGAGTCCCGATGCTTGTTTCTGCTCTCAGACTCATTACAGGTCATTCTGACTAAACCCCAGACAGACATATGAAGATAAATTTACTCATTCGGCCGTTCCAGGGACTCAATGATTTGGTTTGTGAGTCCTTGCTGCAGCAGTGGATAGAAAAACAACTCTTAGTGAGGCTGTCGGCCTGCAGGAGTTTATAACTGATGATATTTACAGATGATGAGGCTGCAGACGTTCCACAGCTCTCCCAGGATTAAAACAAGTTCTCCCCCTAGAGAGACAAATACGAAAATAATATCACCTCTGTTTGTTGGGGGAGAGGGGGAGCGGAGGAATGACGGAATAACCAACGGTTTGGTCGCAGATCGATCGTCATGAAGTGTTGTGCAGTAGGCGCGAGCTACCTGACACTTGGGAGATATTGATTGGGAGGTGGCGCGAGGGAACACATTTCACAAGCTACTAGCCGCTGCAGTGATTGTGTGTGCTGCGAAAATCTCATCTTGTCTCAGCATATTGATGGACTGGAGCACAGAAACACGGGGGATTTCATCTTCAGGCTCTGCTCTCGTGTCTTGAATTTAGAGTCACACTAAAAGCTTGTGGGATTTGAAAGAAGCATTTAAATGACTGTCTCTGCAGGTTTTGGCCCATTAAATACAAACCACCTTCACTTTAAATAACTAAAACCATTTTCCCAAATTTACCCACATAGTTAGAGATGTAACAGTTAAACCACCTCAGTACATTCATCAACTTTTATTCTTGTCCATCGTAGGTCCAACGGCAGTGCAGAGCTACATATGTGGAGTGCTTCTATTTAAAAGAATAAATTACATTCAACAGAATCCATTATTCTACAATGCAATTACATACCTGTCACCAAGCAGACAGTAATGTGGAACCATATAAAAATGCAATTTAAAAGTAAAATTAATCAATGAAATTTTATGATTAATAGAGTTTGGTTAGTGGTAAGAGAAAATATCTGTTAGGTGGGTTTCCACTGGACCTCTGACCTCAGGTAATATTATCACTGTCTGGATGCAGCAGAAACCTTCTACTTCTACAGTGGAATACTGTGCTTTATGTACACTAGTATTCAGGTTTTTACCTGAGGAGTTCCTAAAGAGCAGGTTCAAAAATGAAAACATCAAGTATGTAGTGGAGAAGGAATCCCACTGTTCTAACAGAAATATGGTTTGATATGAAGATTATAACATCTGAAGAGGTGAAATTCAGTCATTTTGAGTCATTTCACTTCACATCAGAGCGTTATGTCACCGTCTCACAGCGTCACTGTGTCTCTCTTGTTTTAGAAATCGAGCCTGTCTCTGCACTTCAACACTTTCCATCAAATGTGAACCCAATCAATGTCAAACACAAATATTCCAGCAGGCATACGTAATCCCTGTATTGATCCCCGCTCAGTCTGAATGTGGCGTTCTCCTCGGCTGACGGCTCTTTGTATTCACCCATCTCCTCTTGATGTGTCTCTTCACCTCGATCGATGACTCAGGGAGCCTCGGGGGGGTCGTGTGTCTTTTTTGTAACAGAGCAACTTTTCAACACTGTTGATCTGAGGAGCCTGAATTTTGGATGAGTCATCTGTTTTGACTATAGTCAAACATGGTTACCATCGAGGCAGCGAGACATGTTATTGTTCTTTCATGCAAACAACTGTTGAAGAAAAGTTCTCAGGCAGCATAAACTCATTATTAACTCACAGAGAAGCAGTTCTTCCTCTGAGAACAGCCTCTGCTGAGAGTCAATGAGAAGAAAGAGGCAGAGACCTAAGAATAAAAAGTGACTCACTCCATCTTATAGCATGAGCAGCACCGACCTCTTCTTCACAAGTCCATTTAAACCACACAAACACCGGAGCAGGTTTTGCTTCCTGTTCATACTGGATATTAATGTTCTTTCACTGTAAGTGATCGAGGACAGATGTCTACACTTAAGACTTGAAGCTGAAGCTTTGCATTGACTCAGTTTCAGCTTCTTCCAGCGAAGAACTCCACACTGCCCTCAGTATATGGGCGTCTAAATTTAAAATCACATTAATATTTACACTGATCTGAAAACCGGTTGCAGCCTTATTGCACCTACATGTTTGACCTGCATGAAATAGACAAATCGACTGGATGTTGTAAAGTTCAGACTTTTAACATATTAAGCTGCAGTCGAGGGACTGAGCACGTGAAGAGGGATCTTTGAACTAGAAAGTTAAAAGTCAAGATTGTGGTGATTTTCTCAACACAGTGACGATGAGGAGTTCACCTCACATAACCTCCTCCTTCCTCGTCTTGCTGCACATCGAGGGATTGATGAAGTTCAGCTCAAATAACTGTGCCGATAGTGGGTGAGCAGAAGTTTTTGCCATTTTATTCTGAACCCTTCAAGTCGGTTCAGCTGAAAAGGCTGTTTTCTCCTACAGTATCTTCAGGAAATCGCACACACAGCAAACAATAACATCTGTAGCAGCGGCAGATCTCAGAAGACACACAATTTTAATACAAAAAGAGCAGAGCACAGACGGAGCAGAAAGGAGAGGCTACAGGAAGATTAAAATGGACAGGATGAGCCGGTGGAGATGAAAAGAGACGAGGAAGGAAACAGAGAGGGAGGCGAAGACGAGATGCAAGAGGTGGAAAGGAAGAAGGAGCAGAGCAAAGATGAGAGATGGAGAATTTCTAAAAAAAAAGAGAGAAGCTCAGAGAGAGATATCTGTGTCAGAGAGTTAAAGGAAGAGGAAGTAAAACGAAGGAAGACACAGAGTCAGACTGATAAAGACAGCCAGTATATTCTCCTCTGCAGGTTTCAATGCTGCTTTTCTGTCTCAATTGGTGTTGAAGTGATTTAGAATTCAATTTATTCTCAGTCACTTCTGCCTTTGATAAAGTGGATTTGACTCACCGTCTCTAAAAGTGAGCAGCCTTTTCATCTATTGTCGTACAGTTTGTAATCTTCATTACAGCAAATGAAACATCATCCTTCCATCCTCTATCAGCCGCTTATCCCGTATCGAGTCAGAGGTAGTCCAGACTTACCTCTCCCCAGCCACATTTTCCAGCTCCTGGGGATCCCCAGATGTTCATTTGCTAATTATCAGCAAACACAAGTACAGCTGAGTCTGATGGTAATGTCACTAGTTTTGCAGATCTGTCATCATCATAAATCAAATTGTTGTATAAATTTAAATGTTGACCTAATGACGGCACTGGATGAAAAGTCAGAGGATTGTCCAAGTTATTACAGTTCATCCTGAGGGAAGCATACATGTCGGAATCACATCTCATTTCAATTCATTCAGTAATTTTGAATTGACTGAATTAAATGAAATTAATGAACACACTTTCAGTCTGGCCTTGAGGAAAAATGAGGTTGAACCTTTGATCCTACTAATCTAAACACCTTGGGCAGAATAGGTTTAATTTCACAACGAGCGCTGAAATCAACCAGACAGAACAAAGGCTGAAGGTCAGAGCCAAACTGTAGGATGATGATATTACTGTGACCACGGAGCGATCATGTGAGGAAGAAAAGGGAAAAGAAAGGAGGGAAAGGAGAGAAATGGGTCGAGGCTCAGAGATCGAAAGGATTTATATGTGAGAGCATTGTTAGAGTGGGTAGAGCGAAAAGATGTGTGGTGGGAAGACAGCAATGAGAGCAGCCTCAGTTTTTAGAGAGAAAACTAACTTCTAATCCCTTTGTCCAAAGTACAACACTGATCCACTAAAGTGTCAGACGTCCACGTAATTCATCAGCATCATCGTTGTCTTTAATAAGCATCATAATGTGTTCTAACTAGCGTTCGTTAGGTCCCAGCGGCTGATGGGAGAGAACTCTGCGTTTGTCCTGTGCTCTGCAGTGAAGTGAAGGAAAGTTTGACCAAGTTTGGTGATTATCCTCTATTAGCGTCAGATCACATCACTTCATACAAGACTTAACAGTCCCTCGTCCTGCATCTGATCCGTTTCTGTTAGCATCAAACCTCAGACACAGTAAAGGCCAGTTGTAAGTCCCTGTCCTGCATCTGCAGCATCGTCAAGCAGGGATGCACTGGAGGATACATCCTTAGATTCATACACCTCATGCAAAGACATTTTCTTATCGGTATTCTAAATGTTTAGCATCATTTCTTTAACATTCGGGTTCCTCTTGCAGACATGTGTCTGCTGACTGCCCTACACACTGCGTCACGGTCACCCCAACATATTTGATTTATTTAATTTGCTATTTGTCACAATTCAAAAGCTTGAATGACTTAACTTACTACCGTTTGGCCAATTAAACACCTTTTCTCATTGTTTTTCACAAACTTTTACCTTTATCTAGTTTCCATTTGGACCCACTGTGGTTTCCAGTTTTCAATACAATTCAATTCAATTCAATTTTATTTATATAGTGCCAATTCACAACATAGGTCATCTCAGGGCACTTTTCAGGATTATTATTAACTAATGCACGAGCAGAACAGTCATGTTGGAACTTTCAGTCAAACTTCTAGTTAGTGCAGCTGATTGAAGCATAAATACGAACATTTTCTAAAGACAGAAAGACAGAAAATCTCTGAGCTGAAGTGAGTTTAGTTTCTCAAACTTCTGCTGCTAAGTGGAAGATTTCCTCCAGGGAGGAAAGGAGAGGTGGATGGAAAGAGCTGGAGTGAAAGAAATGGAGTCGAACATGTTACATAACTTCAGCAAAAGACAGAGAAGGTAGGGAGGTAGAGGGCAACACAACTAGAAAACGACAAGCATGGAACGAGAAAACAGGGAGGGGGAGGAGGAAAACGCAGAGACAAATAGACAGGTTCCACAGGAGAGGAACACCAGATGGACTCGGTTGTCGTGGCAGCAAGTCAGCCGTTTCCCTGGAGACAATCTATGTGTGTGTCAGAGATAAAGTGTGTCTGTACAGTTTAGGTTGATCTAGAGGTAGAACGACAGCTGCTTTAACTACACCACACACACACAGTGATGCAGATAAAGTGACAGAATGATGCATCTGTTTCTGAACAAAGATGTTTGTCCCTAAAATAAAGCAGCTCGCACCAACACACTTGTGGAGCTGAAAACGAATAGTGACAACGCTGCTGTAAGCAGAGAGAGCCGAGGTCTTCGCTGTAATGTTCGTAACCCAAAAACACACATATACCTGACACCCAGTCAGTTTATGAGGCACAGCGAGATAAAACCAAATCTAATCCAACAATAAATCCTCCTTCAGTGGGTGTTCTGTTTTTTTCTGTTACTGACTCGACTTCCAGTCCGTACTGTCCAAGTGTCCAGTCTGGTGCCTGGTGTTTACTCGTTCATTAGGTGCATGCGTCTTCCAGACTGACTCAAAAGTCTTGACACAGCAAGTGACACAGATTATTTCTACAGTCTCTGTAGGTCTCAGCTAGTCTTTGGACCTCTACCAGACTTCTGCTCCTCATATCTGCTGCAGGCTAAACGCTCCAGGCTACGTTATCTGCTATACCCCAATCTGCCAGTCAGCTGTGGGCAAAAGTCGACTGATGTCTGGCGAAAGGAGCTTGTGTTGTCTATATTGTTATGTTGTTACGTCATCCACCTTTCTGTCGAATGAGTTTTGTTATCGCTTCTCATGCAAGTCAAAAAGTTCTATTTGGAGAGTTGTGACTTTGTCCTTGACTCCCTGCCACGTTTACCATTGTGACTGTGTTCTCAGTGTTCTCCTGCTATTTCCAGAGATGCCTTTGGTTTCTGAGACGGTAGCCTTAGTTCATTGTGGCTTCATGGACAGTGTGATTTTGTTGGTTGACCACTTCTGTGGGTTTGTGGGGGGAGTGTTCATGATCTGTCTGACAGTCATCTGAGTCCAATTATTTAGAAATCCCTTTTTAACCTTTCCAGCCTGGTGAGCATCAACTTCTTCTGATGTCTTCAGAAATGTTCAAGCCTCGACACACTTGTGTAAAGACCCAGAGTTCTCTTCTTTAAATAAGGCAGGACCTCCCATACTCACACCTCACTTTTATCCCATCAACTGAAACACCTGACCTAATTTCCCCTTCAAATGATTCATAATCTTAGAGGATTACATACTTTTCCACATACAGATATTTAAGATTGGACCATTTTCTACAATAAATGAATGAAGAAGTGTAATTTTTTTTCTGTTTCTATGCAGAAACACAGAAAACTCTACAGGTTTCATAATCTTTTAAGTGATACTGTAGGAGTGTGATGCTAAACTGGTGAAGTACATAACTAAAATATCTAACTATTATGCATTTTAACAAATGCATTGTTCTTTTTTTTTTAGGACAGTCTCTTGAATTAACACTAGTACTACTGTACTTCTCCTTCATCCCTGTATTTAGGCTTAAATAATGTGACTATTTCTGTCTCTCAAATTTCACCTGTGTGGGTGTTCCATCCACCTGTCCTTTCATTGGGTTGAATTTACGTAGGTACTTTGCTCCTTTGTACCATAGCTGTGACTTGAATCCCCCGATATTTAATTATCTCACCATAAAAAGCAGCGGTCAGCGGTGCCAATGACACGATTTCATTTAAAGTTGATGTTATACTGATTTACATGAAGAGCTATTCTTTAGAAAATCCCGTTCTTCGAGATCAGTCCAGAATAAGTTATTTGAGTTTTGTTCACACTGAGACTCAACTCATTTCACATGTCCAGTTTTTCAAATCTTCTATAAGACATTTTTATGCAGGTGTAAAGTAATTCGAGGCAAATCCAATTCAAGTCTTACATCAGATCTTAAAGCTACAGAATCTGAATTACATATAATTTTTTCCCTATGTGCCACGTTGTTGTCAAAGCCTCCCATGATACACTCACACAACAGCACTGTCAGTGATACACAGGTATTCCCCTCTAAAGATGTTTGACAGAGGCGCTTCCTTCTACCCACTCGGGGAAAGTCCAACCCTGTGCATCACATACTGATGTGAAAGGGCACCTTGTGCATATCTTTGACATGCCACAGGTTTTGACTCCGTGGATGGATTGAATTTCAGTCTCTTGATACTGCTAGTTTTATTCCCATTAGGTATATATTGTAGTTTTAAGATGAAGTTACAAGTCAAATTTCTTTATGATAGGTCTGAGGTCAAGGTGTTTAAGACAGCTGAGTCCCAAGTGCTTCAGTGATATATTCATATTCAATGACAAGTGCACAGTTTGCACTGAATTTGGGGTAAGGCTAATTTATATTCTGAGGTCTTGAAGTCTTTCAGAGTAAGGTCCAGGGAGTGTTCTTAACTCCCAGCTGTGAGGGGAGGTAAGGTTGATAAACCTGACAGCCAAGATCACAGTGAAACAAACCGATCAGTGAAACACACATTATCAGAATGAAGTGGAAGTAAATAGAAACTTGAAATGGCCTCCCTTTAAGTCAGAGTTTTCAGCCATTTATACATCATAATTACATTTCACAGCCTTTGAAACCTGTTAACACTTCTGCTGGAGCTTCAGTGCAGAGAACATGAAAATACAATTCAGCAACAGCGTCTAATAACTTGGCTGTTTTTTATAAATGCCTGAGTCTATTTACGTCCCCTCCTCTGTGCCGTTCCCTGCCAGATGAACAAGGCGTTTAGGTGCCCAAGAGGGTTTGGGACGACCTGCTCCTGTTCTCTCTTTTTCTCCTCACTTACCGCTCAGCCTACGCTGCTGGAAATCGAGCCCGAGAGATGGAGAGCGACACAGTGATGGAGAGACAGAGAGTCAATGATTAGGGAGATAAATATTGAGTGACTGAGGGGGCGGAGGAGTTAGCAAATAAGTGAGGTGGAGGAGAGGTAAATATATAGTGAATGAGCGTAGGAAAGCATAATGATTTGATAATAAATTCAAACATTTAGAGGTCATTAAAAGTCATTGAAATGTTCAACACTTTATTATATACTGTTACATAATTCAATATGTTTTACTTTTTGTTTGAAAATGTACAGATATAATGTAACATGACCATAAGAGTGAGTTTATTAATGTGCTGACACTGAGCATCACTGAGGTTCTGCACTGATTCTGGACGTGTTCTGGTCTGGCTCGCCTGGGGTTGAGGTTTGTAGCTCACTCACTATTTAAAGGGTCGTTGATTATAATGATTCTTATTATGTAAAAGACTGAAGGTCTTGCCGGGGAGCTCGTTACCATCAATGAAAGGATGAAATATTGATGGACTCTGGATAAAGCTGCTGTAAAAATGAAGCCATTTAGCATTTAGTCCAGTAAACACAATAATCTGCTTTATCTGCTTTCTTTTAGTCTTTTATTTTTATTCATGACACAATTATTTGTGACAACACCTTTGAGTGTTGTCCGAATAGACAGCCATAACCATTCTGATTTCCAATTCAGTTGAGCAACGTGTCAACTAAGTTTTGAATTGGACCGGTTATCACAGGACGAGGGGAGAAAAGCTTAAAGTGACACAACGAGCAGCCACATTAAGCGAATATTAAACTGTTAACTGGTAAATGCAGTGAGGAAAAATATGAGCAGCTGAAGACTAGCAGTCATTTTGTCAGTTTTATTAAACAAGAATAAAAACTTTGAATAAATGTTTCTACAGTCATTATCACTCAGGTGAAAAATGTTTTTGCCAATACAGACAGAACATGATAAACAGAGCTGGAAACACATCGTGCCAAATAAATAAGGATGTGGGCTTAGCGTGATCAGACTAATGAATGGTTCTGTCTCACAGCTCAGCAGTTTGGAAAGCAAAAGGATCTTTTCATTATTCTCTGAAAGATTTCTGGGAAAATATCCGTCCACCTCCAGAAACATCACGCCTCCAACTTCCTGTTGAAGATTTATGTCTTTAAGTTTGTACTTTGGAGTGTTGCCATATGTTGCCCATTTATTTTTGTCTTTGGAAAAAATTAAACGTGGAGACCTCAGGTTGACTTTGACAAAATAAGTAGTTTGAGAAAAAACGAATTAATTAATTAATTGTTGAAGGACGTTTAGTTTTGCTTGTGGAGGTGGATTTATGGATAGACATGTTGATCCTTCTGTCCAGAGCATTAGTGTATGGCAAGATAATAAGATAGATAGATAATAATGGTGTCCGGACAACAAGCCGTCGCACGTACAGTAGATAAACAAAAAGATTCACTATACGCTATATATACACTTATATTTTTCAAGGTCCTAAACCTTGATATGTAAAGTGCCTTGAGGTGACTTTTGTTATGATTTGGTGTTATACAAATAAAAATGAATTAAATTGAATTGAAAGATTCACATCACATCTGAGTAAAGTTAAACTGCTTGTTGAAAGACTGTGATCATATTTAAGACAACCTGCATTCCCATTTGTCTCGTTCTCGTGGATTTGACAGGTGACTAATCACGACCCAAGTACTGTCAGAAAATCCACATTTAGCCCAAAACATTTCTTATTCTACAGCATCTTTTGCTTCCCCAGTTTCATTACTTTAATGGAGTTAAAGGTTTGTGGCTCTTTAACAATTTTCTTTTGACCAATCAATATTTATTGCACAACAAGAAGTTGTGTTCCAACAAGTTTAGCAGACAGAGTATGTTCATCCTTACTGAAGAAGAAATCATTTTGACTTAGCTGCACTGACTGTCAGTATTCTGTCGACTCAGCGTAATGTCCATGTTTACAGCATTAATACCAGCAGTACAACAACAGACATGTTAAATTCATTGTGTCGCTCTGTCTACTTTCTTTAATGGTTATGCTGTTTCTAGTCTGTAGACTTTACAAATTAGGACTAAAGTCTGTTTTCTGTGCCAAACAGATTGGAATTCATTCATAAATTCCAGGTAGAATGACACCAAACCCTGACAAAACCAGTCCCTGCTCCTCCTCAGTGTCACCGCCGTTATGCTGCAGCTGTACTGTGCCATGGGGCAGTAAAAACTTCACTGTTGCTCCTTTTAAAAATTGATTTGAAGGTCAGATGGGAACGTGAGCGGTGACTGTGGCAGAGATGATAAACAGCTGGGACATAAACGCAGAGATGGAGACACTGTGAGGAAAGTAAATGGCTTCATTTACTGGAGCGGCTTTGAGATACAGATACACTCCTTCACTTTTAGTGCTCCTGAAACTCAGTGTGTATCAGTGTGTGTGTTTTGTGTTCGCCTTTTGCTACTGTCTGTCTTCTGATTGGACGGCAACATATTCTCTCCTAATTGGATGACTGAAAAATGTGAATTTGTTGACTTTTTCCTCCTCATCCAACCTTCTTAGCCCTTCACATAAATGATGAGCTAGAGATGAACGATGTGACACAGTCTAATTAACGGTGTCTTAACTTGTTATCTGGTGATTGTGGATACACCTCATCTTGCTGCAGCTGCCCTGGCAACTGTAACCCATGGCAACTCTCTTTCTCTCCCTTGTCTGTCTCTCTGCAGAGCGGGGTTTGAACAGGATATCGAGGGCGACCACTCGTTTCAGCCAGACAGCTGTCATGGTAAGATAAACCCGACTTTTTGCTGCCTCAATAACGATGGTAACAGAAATATTATGATGTGTAAACAGTGTAAAAGTCACTGAAGGGTAAAGCAACAGCAAAGGTAAATCAATGAACTGGACAATGAATGAGATGAATGTGAGAATTTAATAAATAATTGTGTTTTGCGGCTGAACTGAATGAGGTTATGTTGTGTTTTGTGCAGCTGATGTGTTGGCGACGACACGGAATCAAGAGTCAACAGTCGACTCTGCCTACGGTAAGAAAGTCCTCTCATTGTTCTCATTAATTTATTCAAGTTAATAAACAGAGACTTATAGGAAAGAGGCGGAGAACGACCCTAGGGAATCAGTGGGAGAGATGACTAGTCTACTGGACATGGACGGTACTGGGCGACTCACTAGGGGACTAGAAGCTCAGTGTTTAGACCCCAGGATGAGCAGTTCGATTGCAGCATTACCACATTAGCGTTTAAAAGCAAGGCAGGATTGATGAGGCCAAACATTAAGACATACTAAACTGAACTCCTTGAGTAGCTAAATAACAGAATGTACCTCTAATCTTTTTTTATTTTTAATCATTCGTCAGTTTCTGTTGGCATCATGTGTGGTGGCTCAGTCACCATGCTTCCACCATGCTTTTTGTGTTTGTAGGCTCATGAGACCTGCCCATGTTATGGCGTGTGTACAAACACATCATCGTGATAATTAGGTGTTTGGCCACTTGCTCTTGTTTGGACGCAGTTTTCATCAACCACACCAAATGTTCTAATAACATATCACCAGACGTGACGTTTGCACATCAGATGGTAATAATTGCTGTAATTTGACTGAAAGTAGGAGTTTCAACAAACTAGCAGGCGATCAGACGTTTTCATGAAAAAGGTTAATGCTAGCTAGACCTCCTTCTTCCTAGAATAATGATTTCAGGACAAACTCAGCACTGAGTGTGTGAGAGTCGCTGACAACCCAGCAGGTGATTGAATAGCGTTGGCAGGTCAGGTTATCTGGCCTCCAGCTGTGCACAGGTAGCGTGCAGTAGCTTTTTTCTGACAACACCTGCCCCCTACTGCGGCCACGCAAGGCCTTTAATGTGAAAGTTGTAGAAGTGTTGAGTTTTATTGAAAGTTTTTTTTCAGGGAATGAATGCCTGACACGACTCCACAGACACTAATGGAATTAGCGTCTCGGTCTCATGGAGTCAGCAGGTAAACAAGGAGGAAGTTTCGCATTAAGTGGGCAACAGGGGGATTTAGAATTAAAAGCCTGTTCCAAATAAAGACCTCTCTGGAACTAAGGTAAATAAAGCCCCGGGGCCACAATTTGAGAGTTCATGTTAAATCTAACCAGTTTTAGCTTCTCATACAAATGAGAAAATATGCACATTTTCTGCAGTATCATTATGGCTTGTTCAGCTTGTACAGTATTGTCTTTGACATAAAGTGAGTAAAAAAACACTTCTTCCATCACTGACAGATGGAGGCGCTGTAGATGTATTAAATAATAATAAAAAGTCAGCGAGAAAAATGGTTCTAGATGAATTAATTATAGGTAGAGATACAGATAAAATCAGAGCCAATGAGAGGACGAGCAGATCAGGCTGCCTGGCTCCCTCCCGCTAACAAGCTCAACCGGAAGAAATTCTGTTATTACCGCTCGATTGACTCGTGTTGTTGTACAGTAGCTCGTTGCTCAGTTTGACATTATTACCCTCCACTAGATTACTAGATTACAATCCAGCAGATCAAAGCAGCGCCTCGCCAGGCTGCCTGCTCTGTATTCATGGCTGTGACTCTGCTGCTACCTGACTGTCAGGAGTGCTGCCTGTAAACCAGCCGAGGTTTTGTCATTCAGACCCACGCAGTGAATCCCATTAAGGGTCTATAAGCTGCATTACCGTGATTAAAAAGAGAGACAGCGAGACGCAGCAGAAAGAGAAATTTTCTGACATGTCATCTACTTGACATGAGCTGAGTTCAGCTTTCAGGAACACTTGAAGTGAACTCAAGTGGCTGCATCACATCAGCAGTTACAATAGCAGTGATGAGGAGGAAGGAGGAGAACAGAACAGGTCACCACAGCCTGAAGAGGGCAATGAAGAAAGATAAGCAAAGAAAATAAATTAGTTGTAATTTCACTACAACAAAAAATATACTGAATCACAGATTCCATCCAGGTTTCAATTATGTCTTTTAACAGGTGCCCTTGAGCTTCTTCAGTGTCAGTTTGATGTTGTTTCTACCTTATTCCTGCAGTGGAATGTTGCCTTTTATGTGCCGATCCCGTCTGCAGGTTCTGAACGAAATTTACTTTAGTCCATGGGAGCTTTTTTAAAGAGCAGCAGATCTCAGTCCCTATTCCTCAGAGCTTAGTGAGCGTCTGGTTTTGTATTCTGCAAAGTAAGTTAATTGCATTCACCTGGCATCTAAATGAGGTCTTGTTAGTCCACTAGAATGAAAAGTACCTGCTTATAAAAAGACAGGCATGGAGCACCGAGAGCCAAAAAGCATAGAGCAGCTCCTCTGAAGAAATCAGTCCAGTGAAGAAAACTGCAGTTTGGTGCTTTAAGTCATTTACTAGCTTTAGGTTTGATCTTAAAGCTGTACTAATCCACGAGTTTATATCAACACTAAATCAAATGGGTCTACAGTATCTCATCACCTCTTTTAGCTCCTAGTTTAGTTTTGGTGTTTTTAGAGAGCCGCTGTACACTACCACATTTAAAAAGCTTCTAATGCAGCTAGAGAGCAGAAAGATTAACCTTAACCGTGTTTTAACACAGAACGGGCTCTGGTTTTGTGGATGTACCTGCTGTAACTTCCCCCCAACCTCTAATTTGCCTGCTTAATCACTGAAGTAGCAGCAGCAGGGTGTGAGGGTGGACTGAAAGCCTGCAGTCACTTACATACCAGCTTATAAAACAATGACTTCCTGCCTGAATTTTTCCTCCATAAATATTCCTTTGCAGGCACAACTACACCTTGCTGTGCGGTGATTAGCCTCGACTGACTGACGTGATTACAGGCGCAGCAGATGTAAAGCAGCAGGACATTCAAGCGATGCTGGTGGATTAATTTAAATACTTCCACAAATTCATCTCTTGACTCACACTAATTGTGTCTGTGATTAAGAGTGTCATTTAAGTTTTAGATTTTATTGATGCCTGTGGGGATTACCCAGGGAGTTAATGACACCATAGCAAAATAGAGGCCGACAGCAGCTTCACTACATGCTCGACAACATTAGCCACATTCGGCAGCGTGCTCATTCTTCACGCTTTCATTGTGGAACTGCAGCTTAAATATGCAGCGATTAAGCCGGCAGTAAATGGTGGTGGTGCCATTATATAGTGGGATTGACAGTAGGCACTTCCTCCATAATGGCGTCTGAGGTATTAGCTTCCTGGTGTTGGGCAGCCGCGCATGAAGGACTCCGAACACAATGACTGACTGATATTTTAGCCTGTGTGCACCCGTATCTATCTTCGGCGCTACGCTAGATTGGCCGTCGTTACTGTAATGACATCGTTTGGCAGGGAACCGTTCCCATAATGACGTTTTCGCTTCAAGTTGGTTATTTAATGCACTGCTAGGGAGGCCCCGGTAGGTTTAGTTTTGCCTCTGAATGGACATAAATTGCCCATTTTGCTGCTGTGTGCTATTACAGGGTAGTTTTATATTAGATGAGAGTTGACATTGTGCAGAATGAGTTCTGCAAATTACCATGGTTCTCACACAACATGAACGCTGCCTGTTGTGACCTTTACATTACCTATTGTGATGTTGGTGATCCAGGAAATGAAGTTAAGCTGCTGCTGAGCTCCCCAGTGTTTGATTGAATGTTGAGCAATTAAGATTTAAGGTTTTATGTCCTTCAAGTTGAATAGATGGACTGAATCAGGTGAACATCAGAACTCAGAGTGTTTCTCACATAGTCTCACATAAGCGTTCCAGTGAGATTACAGTGAATCCCATTTGGGCTGTATAAGCTGCATTAGAGAGAGTCATAATACAGTATGTGGACACGCCCCAGTCTTGTCCAATGGCATGTGGTTAAGCTTCCACTTATCTGGCTACAGCATCTCGACCAGATGTTGAACCAGCTGCCGGGACATTCAGGTCCAACACTGATGATGTCTGATAAGTTCTCACAGTTGGTGTTCCAGTTCATCCCAAAGGTGTTGAAGGGTCAGAGCTCTGTGCAGGTCAGATGGATTCTGCCATAACAAAGTGGGAAAACCAAATAAAAATGATGAGTTTATGCAGTTACGATTTTCCTCCAGTGAAACCAGCAGACTTAAGTCCAGCATCTACTGTATGACCAGCTGCAGTAGGCTGCACAGCAGGTTAGCGGTTAAATGACATCAGAGAGTGTATTGTAACGGCGGGTTTTGGATGGAGAGGTGTGACTAAGCAGATTTTCCCTATGTCAACTTTAATATTATTTCATGTTAAGTTCCATTAATTCATGTGCATAAATTCTTACTTCAAGGGCACAAATTGGGCTGTTTGAAAGCATGAATTATTCATTTATCAAGTTTTTTTAATGCCACCTTCTAAATGTATTTTTCTTCAAATACAGCCAAATTCAATTTTATTTACTCTTCTAATACCAGAATCATCATTTTAAAACCCAGCAGGTTCAATATAGTGTAAATATGTACACCCTCTAAATACCCAGCAAGTGCTAGCAAGGCCCTCCACAGTCTCAGTGGTATCTAGGGCCTGTGAGCAGCAGCATGCTCCTGATGAAACAACTTTGTTTTATCCTAAGCATTTTGAGAAGCTTTAATGAGCCTCTGAGAGGCTGAAAACTGTGGAGGAGAATGTAATCCCTTGACCTGTTTGAAAGCATAAAAATCACCAAAGTGATCCATCCGACATCAGAGATCACTGTGAAGCTCTTACAGCTCGTCTGTGCTTTGTAATTTAACTTCATCCCACTGACAGCGCCACATTTTAATCGTTTTAGCCGACTTGTACTTCAGTGTAAGTTGGCGTGTGGTTTTAGAAAACTTTTCATAAACATGAAGGACGAAGTGTTTTTCTACTTAACCTCTCAGCATCTGGCTGTTTTTTTTAGTATCCACTGGCTGCTGTTGGACACTGAGCTGCTTCTCTGCAGCGGTTTGGGGATTTCTGTCGCCCAGAGGGAGACGATGCTCCGACTCCCATCACATTCAACACAACAGCTTCTTCTGTTTTTTAATGACATGAAAGCACGACTTTGACATTTAAAGGACACTTAACAGCTCAAATGCTGCTTAATTTAAGTGTTAAGCGTCTTATCACCCAATAGCAAAAGTCAGCATGACATTTAAATTAGAATTAATTCTCCATTTCAAATCAGACATGAGCACTTCCAGAAGCCATAACTGATTTTATACAGAGTTCAAGTGATATCCAGTCCACACATACACAACTCTGACGGACATAATGGATCCCCCAGTCCCTTACCTTAACCTCCACGATCACAAACTGAACTGATCCCTGAGAACAACCCTTAAACCTCAAAAAGACATTTTGAGATGTGAGTATCAGACAAATGTCCTCATGATATGGGACTAAACACTACTGCACATACACTGTGGTGGTTAGAAGTAACACGTAATGTAGCTCACACACACTTTCACACAAAAACAGAACTTTGTCCTTCCTGCTCATACACACAACTAAAAACCGTATTTCCTTCCTGTGTACCTGAGACCTTGAGATCCAGTGTTGATGACGGAGCAGAAATGTTGGCTCTGAGGCACGCTGTGTGTCTGTGTGGGTAAAAGCCTGAGCTGCATTCACAAGTGTGTATCTAAGTGAAACGAGGCTGCAGCTCAGTGAAGGAGGTCAGGACGTCTCCATTAGATCCTCTTCTCTGCTGGAAGGAGAAAAAAGCAAATAGTGTCAAAAAAAAACCCCACAGCAGGTGAATCTCCAGCTCACCTCGGTCATTCCTAAAGAGCTGCTTTCCAAAATGCCACATATCCATTTTACAAAAGGCCGTGCTTGTTGAGTACTGCTGCACATCAAAGCTCGACACTCCGGTAGCTTAGACTTTCAAAAACCTGGGAGTGATGATAGTTGGCATTTATTATTTAGTCAGAGTCTTACTTTTGTTAGGTATTTCTAAGTCTCTGTAGACAGTAGAACCATTAATTTCTGATGTTATCCCAACCTTAAATGGCCGTTATCTGTTCACTCTGTTACTTATGGTCCGGACGGGGCAACGCCACCTACCAGTAGGCTGCAACATAGACTGTGTACGACGCGTTTGGGTGACTCTTAAGAGTCACAACATTTTAACGGCCTGGTTCAGCTTTACCTCCAGTTATTACGCTAAGAGACTCTAGTTGTTCCAGAACCAGTTGGTTGTCTGTTCTTATCGGCCCGTAGGGTTGTTGGTGATAAGTTCTGCACAGGAAGACGTTAATAAACAGATTCTTTCTCTGTGTGGTAGAAATCAACAAGCTCACTTTCAGCTCTCTACTCTCCATAAGAGGCGATATCCTAATTACAGTGTTTGTGTAACAGAGACACAAAGAGTGCTATTATAATTTCTGATGAGCTTCTGCATGCGGAAGAACAAAACAAGAGTGTGTGTGTGTGTATGAAGTAAAAGTGTTAAGTGTGTGACATTGTGTGTGTGTGTGTACCAGTTGCTTGGCGCGTCTATGAGTGTGTCTTTGGTGTGTGTGAGCAGGCAAAAGAGCCATCATAGCATGTTAAAGTGTTTTTTAATGAGCTGGAGCTCTTACAAATGGACCGAGTGTGTTGTGTTGCTCATGCTGAACAGGCGGGGATGAGAGGTGTTAGGAAGCAGCCAAAAAGCAGTTGCATTGACGCTAATTATCTTCATCTTCTCCCGGCGCCCTGCACAATGAGCAGAATAAAAGCAGCTTCACTGGATGAATTTCAGGCAGTTGTGTGTTGTTAACCAGCATCCAGCCTGTGTCAGATGGTGATGGTGATATTTAAACAGTCTCACATATTTTTTCATGGTCGTTTCAGAGTCCTTCGCTTGTTAGGTGTGAATGTGTGACCAGTAGTTCTCACTGTAGGTTACAAATCCTGTTACTGTAGGTGTTCAGTACAGCTTAAAACGTCCGAACCTTATTCTCCAGACTTTATGTGAGAACGGCCTCGGTTTAGCTTTAGTGTTTGCAGTGGTGCTTGTGGCTTTGCACAGTGAGTTCTGTAAATTTAGTCTGCTAGTTAGCACTAAATTGCTCATTTCTAATTGCCACTGTGCAGTGGTGCTTTTAATGAGATGAATTGCAACAATCATTCTTTTATTCCAGTCGTCAATCAACAGAAAAACATGATTTCTAGCAACTGATCATTTCTTACACAAAAATAAGACTAAAATACTAATTTTGACCTGCTCTGAAATGCTTTTCTCTTTAAAATGAAACGAGACACTGACGTCACGCTGAACTGTGGGAATTAGCAACTGGCATTTATCATGATTACAAATAAGTAATTGACTAATTAAAGATGTAATCAGCACTTGCTGCTCTAATCTTCAGGTTGCTTGATTATTTTACAGTTTTATTTTCCCAGTCAAAGCTCAGCTACTGTTAATAACGTGTGTGTCTCTGTGTGTGTGTGTGTCTGTGTGTGTGTGTGTGTGTGTCTGTGTGTGTGTGTGTGTCTGTGTGTGTGTGTGTGTGTGTGTCTGTGTGTGTGTGTGTCTGTGTGTGTGTGTGTGTGT
>JAUYWH010000003.1:691393-715388 GCA_034779795.1 Ctenopoma multispine
GCTTGTGTCTCCTTGTAAGTCGCTTTGGATAAAAGCGTCTGACAAATGAACTAAAGTAAAGTAAAGTAAAGTAAAGTAAAATGTTTCACTTGAAAATCCAGCTGTTTGACATCAGCCAACCTCAGGACCCAGAGGAAGGACACAAGAACAATCCAGAGGATCATTTGTGTTCAAGTGTAGAAATGAGTTGTGTTGAAAATACAGCAGCTGTGGGCAGGATGGCAGACAAAGAGGAGAACTACAGCAAACGGTAAAACCGAAGTGGGAACACTTAACAGTCCCGCCCACATAGTCTGATTGACAGGTGATGTTTGGAAAGTGCAGTGCAGACACAAACAGCTGAGAAGCACCTGGAGACTGAATTAAAACAGGCGGTAAAAGCAGACAGTGTGGTGAGGAAGTGAAGAGCAGGGATTTCATCCTGTCTGTTCACCTGCTGCAGAGAAGCTGCTTCATTCTTATTCAGCACACCTGTGTGTGTGTGTCAGGTGTGTGTGTCTGACCTTTAAAGTGAGGAGAATAGTGTGTGTTACCAGCGTTTTCAGTGGCGAAATGAAAAAGTCATATTTGACAAGGTCTCTCCTTTCTCTCCTCACAAACACACATACTTGTCTCTGTATAGCTGTGGGGACCCTCAGTCATATAACCTCATCATGGCCCCCGACCTTCACCTTCTCCACCACAGCTAAAGGTGTAATTCATCCCTCTGTTTGAGCTCTAAACATGTGCTGTGAAGTCCTCACTAAACTAAAATCCCAGGCACACTGGTGCTTGTTCTCTTTGATTTTCATTTCTTACATTTCTCTCTCCCTTAATCCATGTCTGCCATGTCTCTCTCTCTCCTTCACCTCCCTGTCATTTCCTTTCTCTCTCATCCTCCTCATACAGACTCTGTCACTGGTGTCTGGCTTCATGTGAATACCAATAGATCCTGTGGAGAACGAGTGGGCGAGAGAGCAGTGCGGAGAGAGAGAGAGAGAGAGAGAGAGCATGCTAATAGGGTCGAAGTTTCTGGAGCTTGACTTCAGTGTTGGGAGAGTCTGTCTCAGCCTTAAAGCAACAGTTCACTTCAGCAGAATGCACAACATGCACGTCTGCTGGGATCTGCTGTTGTACGGGCTCAGTTCAGTAATGATTTGATGCCTGTGTAGAAAGAACAACACCTGCATCTTCTGAATGAAAACATGAGGTTAGTGATCACAGAGACTTGGAGAAGAGCTTATCTCAAGAGGCTGTCCTCCCCAGAGAAACAACTGTGTGTATCATCAGCTGAAATGCTTGAAACGATCCGAGTTACGTTTACCTGACGAGAGACATCCTGTTTCTCCTGACTGTTTGTGGCACGACTCAGGTCGTAGTGGAAAAGTGATGTTGTTACCTCTAAGAGAATGAATGAACGCCAACACCATCTCTACACAGAAAACAACAGAGACACATTTTTGTCTCGTGGCTAAAGTAACCCAGGAATCTCTGATGCTGTGACCTCTTCTTTAATCTCTCTAATGATCTTTAATGACTCACTTTCTGTTCTTATCACCATTTGTCATCAGTGTCAGTGTCCACAGAGTTTTCTTCTGGCTCGTCCACATGGTCTTGAGCAAACTGTAGACAGGTACCAATGTTCTTTTTGGGAAACGGTGACATGGAGTTTATTGTAACCTCTTGTAGTACCACACTTCTACTCTTGGCAGGATCATTATTGGACAACCAGCAGTCGACTGGTGGAGTCCAAACTCTTTAGAAGTTCTTCTTCCAGCCTGGTGAGCATCTCTTCTTCTAAGATCTTCAAAATCTCCTTTATTCAACTGATGACACTTGTACAAACCTGTGCTGTCAAGAACAGACTTTGATAGTGAAGACCCAGATTTCTCTTCTTAAAATAAAGCAGGGCATCCCAGACTCACACCTGGTTGTCATCCCATTTACTGAAACACACGACTCTGATTTCTGAGAGGCAGCGAGATGGAGGGAAGTTAAAGAAATGTGAGAGAGAAAAAAAAAGAGGAAGATGATATAGGTTGAGAAAGTGCTGTAGGAAAGGCAGAGAGTATAAGAATACTGTAAGTTTTAGACTGTCAGAAAACTGACAGAAAAGTGAGGAAACTTCACCCAGAAGATTTCACCCCGAATCCCAGAAACTTTTCCAATTCAGACTGACAGCAGAGAGACCAACTTTCAGACTGACAGAGGAGAGAAAGAAACAAAGCGAGAGAGAGGGCAGAGAATGAAACATTTCTGTCGGGCTGTAATTAGCATAATATTTTTCTCTGTGTGTCTCCATCATCCTATTTATAACTGTCAGAATGAAGGACAGAGATGAAAGTGTGGAAATGGCAAACATGAAATCGTGTGTGTTAAACACGAGGGCTGTGTGTGTGTTAATCCTGACTGGACGTATAATGACTGCTTGCTCTATTTCAACAGTATTTTGCATAAAAGACAAATTTGTTCCATGGTGTCTTGTATCAAAGCGAGGCCTCAGGGCGATGCTGGCTTTGAGGTTGGAGACAGTTGCCAGTTCAAGTCCCAGACCAGACAGAGCAGGGAATAAAGCCCCCAGACGGCCAACAGCGCAGGGCATGAAATTGGCTTTTTGTTTCTGGGGCTATTTTTGGCCCTTTGATCAGGATTTCAGGGACATGCTGCTGCTTCTGAGCAATTTAGGTACGAAATAATAACAGGGAGTTTGAAGGTCCCTAAAGTGTTATTTTACCCAAATATATATATCCGGTAACGTCAAAACCCCAGCTGCTTACAGTGCGCCACAAATACTGTAGTACCACATCCTAGTGTCATTTCTAATATATAGCTACTACAAGCAGCTGATGGTTTCACAACATTAGATTAGTTTTTCTTTCTCATATCATATAATAATAGATTCTATTGTTTTTTTCATATCTGATGTGTCTCGTCCAGGTTCTCTCCAGATAGTATGAACTTAATGTAGTTAATACTATTGAGCATGTGGAGTCAGTAGGGAAGTCTAGTCTCTGTGTGGTGGATGGTGGCTTTATTATAACTTGTTTGATGGAAACCACTGGCAGTGTAACTATACAGGAAGTGTACCACAAAACTGAGCTGAGGGGGTAGTAATAATTCTGTGTGGACATGTTCCCATTAACAAGCAGCTTGGTTTGTTCAGTTACCACGTGGCATCTGGCTAGTTGTATAAAAGACGTTTGAACAGAGCAAGGACATCAGCTCCTGTGTGAGTCAAATTTAAATTTCCCAGAATGTGTGGAAACATTCCTCGGCACCTGTCAGCAGCTTGAACCCATTGAGAGCGTATTGTTAAACGTCTGAAAGGCTCAGTGAGTGTCAGCAGGTAAATCAACCTGTCAGTTTCAGGTCTGGGTGGCTGCCACATGTGTGTGTTGCTCTGAATGTGAAGCAGGGCGGCGGTAATGAAAAACGCTCCCGTGGTGCTCCATCAGGCCTCTGGGTTAAAGCAGAGCTGCAGACAAACAAAGGCTACCTGAAAGTCACAGCTTTCATTTGTTAAAGTGGTTAATCACTGAGACGAAGTGCAGCGGTGACACAGCCCTGAGCGCTGTCAGGAAAAACACAAATACGACTAAAACCACACGATATTTAGCTGAGACAACTTAAATAGTTTCAGTTAATGCTTCTGCTTTTATGTCAGCGTTGTCGGGCGGCGGCTGCGGAATGTTCTGGCCCCAGAAACTAAGATAGTGTTTTAACTGGACCTCATCACCAGTGAATGGTGTTTCAGCAGCTGTGAACAGTATCTGCAAAATGCGTGTTTGGAATAAACTGCAAAAATAAATACTGTAATACATAAGGGAAATTATAAAGTGTAAAAAACACGTATATGCATGTCTGAGTATATTTTATGCTAACATTTAAAACTACATAATAATAGTGATAAAAACAAAAACTCCTTCACAAAGTGTTTTACTGTATAATAATTATTACAGTAATACAGCAGAAGAGCATCATAACGTATAATTATCATCAGGCTCAAACATATAAAACAGTGTGAAGTGAACGTGTCACATTCTAAATGTTCGACTTTTATATCTGAACACATTAACAACCAGCTACTCCGGACATGTGGGCAGCGCCTGCGTATCAGAGTATTGATCACTGCAGTGTTGATCTTCCCGTCCTGAATGTGTGTGCACGTGTGTGTGTGTGTGCACGTGACTGGACACGCCGATGACTCATTGTATCTGAGAGGCTTTGATGCTGAATCTGGGCCGGACGAGGTGAACGCAGCCAAACAATAAACTCTCTTTCATCTCTCTTCTCCTTCACCCATCCTTCCTGTTCTCATCTCTCCATTCTTTCGTCGTCCTCCTGTTCTCTCCTTCAGACCCCGTCAGTCTCCTCCTCCTCGCTTTCTTCTCCTCCTGTCCTCCTCCTGCTCTATCGCAGTGGAACCACCTCTTTCTCATTAAGTCCAATCCTCGTCTCTGTCTCTCCTTCCTTTCTTCCTCTCACCTCTGCTCCCTCTCTTCTTCCTCCTCCACTCTTCATCCATTTAAGCAGAATGTACGGTGCACTCGCCGAGGCACACGCCTCTGTCTTCAGGTCTAAAAGCTGCTGTTCACCAGTTGTAGCACGACCACGTCACTACATCACGTATAATGTCTATCATTGCATTTCATGTTTCCTGTTCTTACTGATCAATTTAAAGTATGTATGGAAATGTCTTCATCTGTAGTTAGATACATTTGATTATATATATATAATACTGAATATCTTTATTACATATCAGATATTTCTGATATTATGTTTTCATTTGTGTCTTCTCTTTGTAAGTCGCTTTGGATAAAAGTATCTGCCAAGTAAAGTAAAGTTTTTGGTTTAAAACTTCACTTTAAGGTTCCGTTACAGGTTCTGAAACATTATCCTTTATGTTTTTAATAGCACTTTCTTTTGTATTATTAAAATTCAAATTTTTGTTGAATCTTGTGAAATGATATTTGATCCTTGGCTCGTAAGTGGGGGGTGTGGTGGTGTAGTGGTTAGCTCTGTCATCTCACAGCAGGAACGACCTGAGTTCAAATCCACTTAGGTCGTTAGGTTACTGGTGATTCCAGACCTCTTGTGACTCAGTAACAGATGTTAAAGGCTCCATTCGCACAACTCTTAAGAGGCTCTTAAGTGGTTATGAGGATGGATGGATGTTCTGTAGTTTGTTCTTACTGCATCTTATCAAAGTTTTCCAACATGGCTGCCAGAAATACAGTACTGGAGAAGGAATAGTGAAGGCTGAATCGATTCATTAATTTGATGGGCACAAATGTGTTTAAATTTAAATAAGTAAAGTGCTTAAATAAGTGCTTAAGTGCTTAAATAAGCACACTTATGATGTGCAGATTTTAATCTCCCCTGACAGAACAGGACAACAAATATCTGCAGACGAATGCACTCACATAACCTCTGCTCCTTAAAAGAAGGTGAAATGAACCTTTTTTTCTTCTCCATCTTTGTCCTTCAGGTGTTCGTCGTCTTCCAGACATGGACCAGCGTGCCGGTGCTAACGTCCACTACACCCTGCTGATCGCCTGCGTGCTGGTGGCCTTCTTTCTGGGCGCCATCTTGTCCGGCTTCCTGGTGTCATGTTACTGCAGCCGCAGCGCAGCTCACCGGGCGAGGCGGTTGGGGAAAGACCCGGAGGCGTCGCTGCCCCACGCCCTGTCCCTGCGGTCCCTGGCCAAGCTCAACGGACTTCTGGACGGACAGCCCAAGGTGGGTGACGACTTGATTGATTTTACATTATGCCGATACTTATTTTAAATACAGCAGGTTTGGTACATGCTTTTTATTTATATATATTATATATATATTATATATAATATATTTATTCATACTTTTATTTTACTCCACTGAATCTTATCTGAGATTAAAGATGATAGGTTTGATGCCAGTGTTAATACAAACAGTATTTATGTAAGTGATTCACATACATGGTTTAGACATACAACGTGTTGATTGTTCCACGTGATAGCAGAGTGAGAAAGGCAGCAGCTGCAGAAGAGCAGCTTTTCAGGGAAACATATGCAAATCTGTGTGCAGCCATCTTATGTTGTTGTAGAAAGTACAGATGGATTTTTGAAGTCCTCTGGGTGATGTGGGGGAAGTTGAACATCTCCCAGTTTGAGAGAAAGTGGAAAACAAACACATAACCTGTGCCATGTTTCACACACATTTGCAGCAGATTTAGCAGGTTTCATTGTTCAAGAGCGAGCCAAGAAGCAGCAACATAATCAGCTGAATTTTGAGCAGCATTGTTAATATTCATCCTCCTTTCTCCTCACCCTGGGGGGAGACATAATAAGTTAACAGCCTCACTTCAGTCTTTCATTCAGCCATTACGTTCAAACATTTCATTATGAACTCAGTCCTTTTCCAAATGTCCTTGAGCAAGAAACTGAATCTCTGAGCTCCTGCTGACCTCTAACTCTTACTCAAATGTATATTTATACACGTTCTCATTAAAAACCCTGTGAAGACGTTGGTCCTCACAGCTCAGTCAGTTTTTTGCCTTTTAGCATTAAGACTGACTGAATTCCTGAATGTATCATCCTCAGACAGAAAAGGATGAAGAGAAATTATCAGTGTCCTTATTCCTCCTGTTTTTTTGTCTGTGTTCAGGAGGACAAACTGGACATGTCCACTCCAAAGATGTACAGTTCATTTATCCCCAATGGGCAGGCTGAGCCTCACCTCCACACACCCGTACACCAGGGCCTGCCACTGGGAGACCCCGACCTCAGCCTCTCGCAGGTAGGACACCTCGTCACGCAGTCTGGTTCGGGTCAGAAACTAAAATCTACATTTTAGATTAGGTTAGATTCAACCTTATTGTAATTACACATGTACAAGTACAGGGCAACGAAATGCAGTGACCATCCACAGGCCTGAGGAACTCTAAGAATCTGAGTTTTAGAGCAGGTGTTCCCAACCTTGGTCCTCAAGGTCCACTGACCTGCTGATTCTCTGACTATCCCTGCTGAACACACCTGGTCCAGGTGATCAACAGTGGGCAGAGATGTGGGTCTTCAGGACCACAGCCGGGAACCTCGGTTTTAGAGGAATAGTTTATTTTGGACACTTATTGTCTTTCTGTCTGAGAGTGACAGATGAAGTCTGTTCCCATGTCTGTGAGAGTGAAGATGTAGTAAGTTTAGCATAAAAACTGGAAACAGGTGGAAATAATTACATCCATCCATCCACAAGTACAGCCGAGTATAAAGTAAAGTACTGGACACAATAAAATGTTGAATTGAGGATGTCAGAGGGCGACTAAAGAATTTGTCCTCTTGGGACCATGAACGTCTGAGCAGCATTTTGTGACAATAGGTGAACTGGACTTGTTTCTTGGCAGGTTGAAATGTTGTATGCACTACACAGTAAATGTTGCCAGATACAGGTGACCACAGGTTTTCATTGCATGTTTCACAGGCTGGTTATTAGATGTGATGAGACAAATGCCGTAGTCTACTTTAACACGGAACAAGACAACAAATATGAGGTCTAAAAACAAGATAAACTAGTTAATAAGAAACTTTTTGGCAGAAAAGTTATCACCTCGTATTTTTGTTAATTGTTCGCAGGTTTTTAAATATGAGGATTTGCTTAATATTTTTGCTCAGACTTTGTAACGATATAATCAGCTTGTTAGGTGTAGTCATAGTGCTAATGCAGTTCATTTTCCCCAGTCATTAGCACTTTGGTGGTAAAAACTAAAAATGGTAACTAAGCTACAATGTCCATGTGCATCGATCAGAACCTGCTGTTTGTGATTCAAAGATCATTTCTATTTTCTAACTCTGAACAAAAGTTGGTCTTGATAATCTGAATCATTCAAAATGTTGACCTCTTGGAGTTGAATCTATTTGAAAACCATTGGTCTAACCTCTGTTTAGTCTCTGTCTCAGGCTGACGGAGAGCTGTCCGGCCTGCCCACGCCTGACTCCACCCCAGAGCTCCCCATCAAAAACATGAAGGCCCTGCGGCACCACCAGTACGAGAAGAACCAGAACTGCAACAACGCCAAGGACAGCGACCCCAAATCTGGCCCCAGCTGCTCCGGATCCAGTCTGGGCTTCATGGCTGTCGTTGGGAACCCTTTGACCCAGCAGTCCTTTCCTTACTCTCATCACCACAGCAGCAGTTTCAGCAATGGACTGGCCCACGGGGCGGGCGCTTCTTCAACTTCACTGCATCTCCCTGAGGAGATGAAGATCTCGAATGATGAGCATGGAGGAGCAGGAGGGGGGGGGGCAGCACATCATCTCCACCACTCCCAGCAGTCCCTTCCCCAGACGGTGGTGGATGTGTCGGCGCTGGATGAGCTGCTGAAACACATCCATGAGGTCAGCGCGTCCGGGACCGGGGGCATCAAGGTCCTCACCTCCACCTCCTCGTCCTCCTTGTTCCCCTCGTCCACACCTGGAGGACATCATCATAACCACCGCCACCACACTCAACATGGGCAGACCCGCACCCACCAGTACAACCACAGCCATCACCCTAGCAACCACCATAACAATAACAGCAGCATTGGTCACCATCACCAGCAGCAGATCCCTGAGACAGAACCAACTTCATATTACAGCACATCCACGCTGCCGAGGGACGGCCTGCCCAAGCGCCTGGATGCACCACCTCAAAACTCCACCTCGTCCTCCTCTTCCTCATCCTCCTCCTCATCCAACAACCCCACATCCTCCACATCTATCCCTTCCTCCTCCTCTTCTTCGTCTTCTACTCCACTCCAGCAGCAGGTGATTCCAGAGAGACCTGGAGTAAGCGGTGTCTCAGTGACGCGCCACCATTCCCAGCGCCATGCCCTGATTAAGATGGGCAGTGGGGGCGGCGCTGTTCCACGCCACCACAGCTTCAACCAACGGGGGACGCAGCATGCACACTTTCTAGCTAGGATGAACACCAACAGCAGCAGCAATGGGCCTCCAGCCACGAGCGCCGGGGACAACGTGAACACCAGTACTAATAGTGAGAGTCAGCGGCCATCGATCGCCAGCACCTGTCTGACGCGGCAGCACAGTTACAGCGAAGGGCCACATGCGCAGCGAGCAGCAGTTGTTCGAAGAACGGTCTCTCTCAAACCCCAAGTCCCACCGAAACCTCTGTTCCTGCCAAATACAGCAGCATCACCAGTGACAGAGGCAGGAAAATACAACTACTGAGACTGTAGGAGGAGGTGGCGCCACTCCAACGTGGCAGCTACAGTCCTCGTCGAGGAAAGCTCCCAGGAAAGCCTGCAGGGCATATAAGAAATGACTAAATGAGAGCATTGATGGGATGGAAAGACAAAAAGAGATTTAAGAGGTTTTTGTCCCCATCACTCATTACGACCCGTCAGTTGTGGTTATTTTCCTGCTGTTGCTGAGTCACGAGCGCTGCATTGTAGCTGCTTCTCTCACAGAGCAGAGCCCTGAATAGAGCCACACAGAGGATTGACAAATAAACATCTCTGACTCACTTCTTTGGGCGGTTGAGGACGCCCGTGGCTCCTATTCCCTCACGACAGGCTGCGGATCAAACCCAGCTCAGTCCAAGAAACATTCCAAAAGCAGGGCGAAAAGCTGTTAATGATGCAAAAGGAGTCCCTACGGCTCGAGGTGGCCTGAAAAATTGTTGATTAATGCAGTTTTCTTATGAGTGCTTTGATCTAATGTCCCCGGTTGTTGCACCTTGGCATGGGGCCCGGATTTAATTTGCAAAGATTTTAAAAAAGCAGTGAAACTGGCTGCTGTAGACCTGAAATGAACATAATCTGGGACTGCTGGAAGTATTGACGTTTCTCCAGGAATTGGAGTCAAAATAATGGTATTTCTTTCCACAGGAGAAATTTAACTAAATCATTTAATGTCATAAATGCCTAAAAGGTAATTCCTTTCTTTGCTTTGGAAGCCTTCTGTTCCTCTATATATGGTTTGGTAAACTGACATTAAAGAGAGGATTTCATCTTCTTTTCCAAAGGAAAAAAAGAAACAAAACTGCAATGAGGTTTTGTTTGACACTTAAAGATGACAGGGTGTTCAAGAGATGGAGATTTTTGTATACCAACACATCATCACTGTGTTATGCTTCAGCTGTGGGATCAAATCTAAATGTTAACATCCAGCAGCCACAGAAATCAAGATCATCCTGACAGTACATACAAACCAGATGGATGTTCTTTTCTATACCATTCTGCTATGTGAACACACACAAAGCATTAATTAAGCTTTAGCTACAGAGCCCAAGGAGTGATTGAGGGAAGATTTCTGAAAAACTAATCCTTCAAATGACTAATTCATTCAGTTATTATTCCATCAGCCGCAGTATTTTGAATTACTTACTTGATTCTCTTGAACTGATTATTTCCATCACATCACTTAATTTGCCCCCTGTCTTGTGTCTTTATGCATGGAGCACTCCCCAGTTCCAAAGCTATATTTTATAATGTATGGCTCAGTCAATGTCAGAGAAAAAAAAACGTATTAAAGAATAAAATTTATTAATCTCAAGACGTCTGCTGGTAATTTCAGGTTATTAATTAGGAGATCTTAGAAAAATGTTTATCAGAAATGTTGCTTAATCAGCTATTGAGCTCTGTAGTTTTGAGAACTTCTTGAAACACCTTGAAGTTAATGACAGCAGGTCAATCTGCCAAAACAGAACAGACAGTATACTTAGAGAAAGATATTCTGTCTTGCCTCCAGTGCAGTGGTTCCCAAAATGAGGCTGGTATGAGTCATTTCTGAAGTTTTTACTGGATATTTTACCAAAACACTTCAAATACATCAAAAAGAAAAGTTCTCCTGTAAAACCGTAGCTTGCTAACGCTTGCTAATTAGCACTAAACTACAACTGGATGATAGTTTTACTGGTGTTCGTATGGGATAATATCTATTATGGGATGACGTAGCAGTTCAGGAACCACTGCTCTGGAGGTGTACGGCTGTGCAGACAGTCAGGCTTCAGAGTTAGACTCAGAGGAGATGAATAAAATCGACTTTGTTTCTCTTTTATTAATGGACACAGTCACAACATGAAGCCGAGCTGTCATGGACAGGTACAACCACAGGAGGGCAAGAACACAGCATGTTTGTCTCTGAGATAATCTGCGTGGACGTGACTTTTGAGCCACTTTGGTTGCACTGGAAAAGTATGTAAAAGTGAATCAATGTGCGGCTGTCTGCTGTCTGTGGGAGTGTTTCTTCACAGATGGTCTAAAAAAGCCTAACTGTGAAGGGAATCTGTTGTTTCCTCTTTTACTTTTACTTCCCAGTGTTTATCAGTGGTCAGGAACACTTCTTTTTAAACTCTGTGGCAGTTTAGTCGTTTTGGGCATTCAGCCTGCAGCCGTCACAAGACGAGCCAAATAAACGGGCAACATTTTGAGGCAATGTAGAGGAGCAGCACTGGCAGCAGTAGCAATAAAAGTCCGTGTTTTGGGAAGTAATTCCTGTAAATAAAATAATACTGCATGGAAGCGAAGTACATAAACAAAAGATGCCTCAACATGTTGCTGTTTGCCTGGAAAATGAATGTGACCATTTTAGATTTGGAAATGTTTTAATTGCCAAGATTTAAAACCTGTGCAGGAACTGAAGGCTGAATATGTTACACACACACACAAACTGTTGTCTCTCAACTGTTGCCAAGAACCACACTGGTAGTTCTGCACGTTTTAGCCCATTATCAGACACTGTCTCACTGCTGACCAAATTCCAAAACATTTTGGACTGATTAAGTTCTTTGACCTTTGCTAAATCCTATTAAAAAATTCTCAGAGAGCCACAGTACTTTTCTTAACGTCGGCACCGGCACAACTGAAAATTCATAAAACTGATTTACTCACCTTGTATTTCACAGGCAAAGCTGTTAAACAACATCAGGGACAACTTTGAAAATCCTCCTCAGTGGTGTGTTCAGAGAGGCTCCGATATCTGAGGCTTCATACAGACCTGTAAAGAACATGTGATTTAATGAGATGCTGCACATCAACATAAAATCAAATGTGGGTTTAGTTTAGTTTTAGTTAGTGGATTTAATCATTTCTTGCCATACTTCTTTCACTCAGCAGCTGACCTGAACTGTAAATGATCAAACGTCCTGGATGCACCAGCTGGCAAAGAGTTTTTGAGACAAAGTTTCTGAACATAACTACACGTACAAGAAATAAAATTTGTTTCATATCATTTTTTCAAGGCTCAGGATGACTCTACATACAGTATGTCGAGTATTTTTTTATTTAACCAGACCAGACCAGACAAGCTACTATGCTCTTGTAGCTTCAAACTTCTTTTCTAATTCAGTCAGGAAATGTACATTCCTGAAATATTCAAACAAACTAAAGGAATAACTCAACAGTTACTAAACAAACTTTTTCAGTTCAGTTTTGAGCATCTGCTTCTGTGCTTCAGTGGCAGCTGGGGACTGAACATCCAGCAGCTGGTTTCAGGTTGGTCTAAGTGGCTCAGCAGGCCGGACACGCGCTCGCTGCACAGATTAAGCAATAACAAAGCTGCAGTGATGCTGCAGCTAACACGGGGCGAGCAGGCTCTGCACCAAATGATGCAACCTTAAGTCCGCTGGCACCACACTGTTGAATGGGGGGGGTGGGTGGCTGAAACTGGAATGTAAAGCACCTGCTGACAGAGACGTGCCGCAAAAGTTGCTCGTTCCCAAACCACACTGTGAGTGATTGTTCATGTTTAATAAAAGAAGACAAAGCAGCAGTTTGATATTGATTTCCACGTTGCGTAAAGAGGGGATTCATGTCACAGTTGGTGTTTGAAGAGGTTACATCATCCTCTTTCATCTCCCACCCCCGAATCTCTTGTCTGACTAAATGTTTGATAGTTATTAGAGATCAGTGTTGTTCTGGTCACTGGGAAGAAGCTGCCTGCACGAATCAAAGTCTAAATTAACGAGCCGTGTGCAAACTGAGCTTCAGCTCTCATGGGCAGATCTGATAGTTTCTCTACAGAGGAAGAAATAACACTTTAAAAAGGTTGGATTATAATGAGATTGGTTCAGTGCCATATAAAAGCTTCTGAGTCTGGTCTTCATGTGCAATTTAAATGACTCAACTCAGCACATTAAATAAAAAACATGTACAGTTTAACATTAGTTGTGACCAATCATTCACGCTTTTAGAGCTTTTTAGATCCTGTTGAAATGAACAAACACTAAACCAAACTTACCTTAACATGAGGAGCTATGTAGTTCCACACACTGACCTTTTTGACCTTGGTGGTGCATTCAAGGACCCTCCGATTTCCAGTCACAGTCAGCTGCACAAATATGTGTGAAATGTAAAATATAAAAGACAAACAATGAATAGACATGGATATGAAAGCGATGATAAATATGCACAGTTAACTCTGCAGGTTGATTTCAGTGATATCAATGGATTCTAGGAAAGAAGGTCATGAAAACAAAAGCCAGTAAGTGCACTTTGAGTTAAGTAATGTACTGAATGATGGCGGATTCTTTATTTCAGTCATGTAGAAATGTCTAAAGAAATGACTACCTAATAGAAATTGAAAACACACACAGCACTGGTCTAAAGAACTTATGTCCAAATCACAAACTGTTTATGAGCTGGAAATCAAGATCTAATATTTTTTTCCTGATCCATAAACAACCAGCACTGAAATTTGTTCAACTGATTTTCCCTCTTTCCACGTACAAGTGATTTGGTTTAGAAAACAGGCTGCCCCCTTGAGGCGCTAAGGGGTTCAGGGTTCAGTTTCTTGTCCATTTTGATATGTGGCCAGGACTCGGGGAGGGGCCAAAAACAAACCATCAACCTCAGAGTTAATAGACAATTGCTGACTTACCCTTACCCTGACTTACACCCTACAACAACCTCTGCATGTTAGCACCCCTGACACACAAAATTTGACAACTTAACTAAAGTAACTAATACGCTGTAAACAAAAAACAGCGTTAAAAAGTGCAAATACGCAGCCTCGGACAAATGTCAGCAATGATGTAAAGAAAAGGCAACCTCCATGCACACAAACCTGTGTGGTCCTTTGTTCCATGTCTCCTCTCAGCAGTATTGTCAGTATCACACTGAACAGCATCACAGATAGATTCTAGTTTCCCAGAAGCTACGAGTTATTATAATATCAGCTCAGTATTGTTCACTCTGCTGCAGAGGAGCAGAGATCATATTTATAAATGCTTCTACACTGAAATCTAACTGTGGTCTGATGCAGGGACAGAGACCTGGATCGGAGAAGGAAAGCTAATTGTCCTGCATTCATACCGACGTAAAACAGAGAGAATGAGGAACAAGAATCTCCATCTGTAATGAATGGAAACTGTCAAAGCGGTGTTTTAAAAGAAGCCGATGTTCATTTATGCTCCGATTGATTTTCAGTGGTCCTTTAGGAATGTTTTCACTGGGTGCTACAATGGGGACGCTGCAGAAAACACACTCACTATGGCTCATTTTATAAAAGGGTTTTTGTTTGAGGATGCACTTGTAACCTTGAAAATAAATTTGTTTATTCATCCGGTGGTTCTCTGTTCCCATCCTCTCAACGTGCCGTCTCTGAGGAGGAACAGAGAGGCTATGAGATTACTGATGGACTCACAGCGCCACCCGCTGGGCCACATCACAGTGACAATGTAATAATGTCAAAAGCTATTATGTTTACCTTACTGCTATTAATTACCAATGTGGATGACTGTGTAAATAAAGGCTACTGTGGAATATTACTGGAGCAGAGTGATTCTTATTTCTGTGCACTGGAAAGAAAGATTGTCAAAAAGGAAATAGACCAAGACAACAAACTCACCCTGCCTGGAGTCCCGTAGATATCCTATGGTCCTTAACACGGCTCAAAGAGATCCTGAATCCTACTTAAAGAGCTTATAGAATCTCCTTCCCTGGATATTTTCAAAAACCTTTCTCTGGATTACTGAAATGAACTTAAACCCTTTCCAAGAATCTTCACAGTGAAAAGGGTCAGAGGAACTAGTCTTTCAGGGTTTTAACACTTGACAAAACATACAGTTTTAGTCTTTCGGTGGAATCCAAGAGGTCTAGGGTGCTTCATTCATGTCACAGTGGTGCTTGATCAACAGTTCTGGGGACTAGTAGATGTTACAGGCATTCGAATGGCTTTGAGGCTTTGTATGTGGTGACCTGAGTGGCTCTGAATACTCTATACAGCGATCCTGTCAGTTGACTTGACTCTATCCAAATGATCTTTATACTAGGTGCTTCAAGAAGGCTTTGGGGGACTCTCGGGAGACCAATAGACCAGAAGGGGAGACACATTTCTAGCTTCCAAGAATGACTGGAAGGGATTTCAAGAGTTCTTTGTGTGTTCCAACCAACCAGATTAATAGTGCTGCAAAGATTACAGAATTTCTAATTGGGGTTCCAGAGGTCCTTCTGTCAGAAGACCGCTACTCCTTTATGAGGATCCAGAGATTCAGGAGCTTTTGTTCCTAGAGGTTTCGAAATTCATTAAGTTTTAGGAGTTGCTGTCAGCTGCTGAGTGCTGACAGATTAACAAAATATCTTGGTATTCCAGAAGTCTTTGGATGGAGCAGGAGTGGCTTCCAAGAGTCTACTGGCTCTCCCAAACATGACTTTTCTGTTGAAGCGCTGATGTTCATAGGTGTTCAGAGGGGATAAAGGTACAAGTTTCACCTGACATGTAGCTCACACTTTAGAACAGCTGAAGATCTTCAAATTATCAGCCTCAGGATCTGACATTTAAGGGTTTCAGCAATCTCAGAGGGATTCATCATTGGTTTACAGAAGTCACGTTCCAGTATTGGTTTTAATGTTTTTTGGCTGGATTTCTTTTTAAAGGCATCTCTGTAAATCCCTTTGCTGGTCCCATGTCCCGACATTGGATTAACGGTGCCCCAGCACTTCTCTGGACACCTCAGGGATTTTGCTTAAGCCCTAAATATTGTGAATGTAGTCCTGGGAAATGCTCTAGGGTTTCAAGAATCATAAAACAGTTATTTAGAGGTTTGTAAAGTCTTTAAGTTGGATTCCAGTGTTTCGACAGACTCAAAGGCCATTGGATGCAGTTCACTGCAGAATTCTTGCAGTGCTTTTGTTTTGTTTTATCAGATTTATTGTCAAATTTGCTCATCAACATAATGGTCGAACAAGGAGCTGTTTTAAATCAAGTGTTATGCTGCCCTCTGCTGGTGTAGACTTGAATCTGATAGATATTTTGTGGTATGAGCTTGGACTGGTTGTTCATACTCAAAACCCTCCAATGTGGCTGAATTAAAACAAATCTGTAAAGAAGAGTAGAACAAAATTCCTCCACACAGATGTGAAAGAGTTATTGTAAATGCTTGATTGCACTTATTCATTTATTAGGTTTGGGGGGTAACTACTTTTTCACACAGGACGATGCAGGATTGGAGCTTTTTAATTTAATAAATTGAATTATTTATTTATTATTTAAAGTGCATTTGATTTTGACAAAAAAAAAAAACAATCAGCAAGGCGTGTCACTGTTTTCTGACATTTTAGAGCCAAAAGAAAAATCTGTCACTAAACGAGACATTAGAATCTGAATTTTTATAGAGCAGAGTGAAACTATTTAAAATCAGCAATAGAAACATAGTTTTATCATTTGGTTTTATTACGTCAGTAAACGTCATTCAGTCATGTTAAAGTAACACCGTTACTCAGACTCTGATGTTCCAACATCTCATCTGTACTTGACACCAATACAAAGATCTTCACACAAACCAGTCAAACACTGACTGCAGATATGTCTGATGCATCTGAAAACTGCAACAACACTGTTTCCTCCAGTGTCTGTTAAAATATATTATATATATATATAAAAAATACAGTATACGTCTCTTTTACCTGTCTGGTTTCACGTCCACATTAATGTGGATAAATATAAAAATAAATCATGTTACGTGTTGAATGTTTCTGTTGATCTGTCCACAGTGAAATGTTGAAACATGTAACATGATTTGAAATCCTTCTTCTCCTCTTCCTCTGTTTAACGTCGTTTAGTGTTGGACCAGCACGAGCCGTTCTGTTCTATCTCATCCGACTCTCTGACCATTGAGAGTTTAAATAAAGTAAATGTGGGAATCCTTATAGTTAACGGGTAAAGATTTTACCACTACCCTGCCCCACCGTTGCTCCCTACCCCCCTTGTTATCAGGTTAAGTGTAAATGTCAGTACTGACTTTAGAAACAGTAAAACCAGCTCTGCTTTAGTCCCTAAACACATGAAATACTCACATAAAATTTTATTTAAATTCTGCATCCTATGAGACTCTTGCAGACTAAAGTAATTTCATCTTCTAAAATCAAATTTAAAATTCAAATCAAACTGTAACTGTTGATACTGGTCATTTGGTCGACTTCACACTTCGGTCATCTGTTATGTTGCATATAAAACAAATGATCACGTAGTTGTCTGCACAGACTTGAAAATTGAAAGATCAGAGAGTCGGAAATGACACAACCTCAGAAGCGTTGTTCCTGAATAAAGTGACCACCATAGATTAGTGTTATATCCGATCACTCCTCAACACGAGTGCTGCCTCATTATCACAGGAAAAAAACAGCAGCACTTCCTGTGACAAAGGGTTTGACGTCAGTGAAGCTCGGCGTGTCCCCGCCCCTCGGCCTCAGCTCTGCAGCGTTTTTTGTCCCGTGTGTGTGCGAATGTGTCGTTTGTAGTTGGAGTTGTCACTGAACCTGCGTCCGCACTCGTCGCAGCAGTACGGCTTCTCGCCCGTGTGGATCCTCAGGTGTTTCTGATAACCGTCAAACCGCGTGAGTCTCTTCCCACATATGTCACACGTGTACGACTTGTCGGCCTTGTTTTCTACTTTCCGGTGCACCTGCACGTGTTTGGCCCAGTGTCCACGCTGAGCAAACACGCGGCCGCAGATGGTGCAAATGTACGACTCCACGACCTCGGACAGTGGAGCTTCCAGTTCGACACAGTCGATCTGGCCGTTACCTGAAGCTGCTTCTGAAGCTTTGGGTTCCTCCTCGTCGGGGTTCGAGCAGTTCCGCTGGCCTGAGGTGCCCAGCTGAGGATCGAGCTCAGAGTCCCTCAGGTCCTGGGTCTGCAGCTTTGGCAGTGTCGAGGTCATGGGTTCGTCATCCTGCTCATCTCTCCGGAACAACACAAACTTCTGCTCCGTCGGAGGCGTCTCCTCCTGTGAAGCCAGCCACAGCTCCTCCTCCTCCTCCTTGATGTGAGGAGGCTTCGTTTCATTCTGGTCCAGGCTGTAGCTCCAGTCCTGCTCCTCAGGGACAGCTGTCAAAGCCATCACAGGAGAAAGAGTCAGCACGTTAGACACACAGTATCTTACTTTTACCTAAGACCTGAAGAAAAAGAAAAATCAGCTTTATTGTGATTGATTACATTTTACAACAAAATTTGGCTCCTGCCTTTAACCCATCCCCTGGGGGAGCAGCCACAAGGGGCGCCCGGGGAGCTCGCGCTGGGTCACACGGTATAGGGGTGGCCTGGTAAATAAACCACTTTCTCCTGTGTTTTTGTACATTTACTACATTTTAGAGCATGAACTTAGTACTTCCTACCGGATATATTGGTAAGAGGAAGACTTTATCCAATCTAAACATATACTGAGAAGTTTCATTGTCTCTGGAAAAACGTGTATCAACTCATGGATGCCACATCCTGTGGACTGAAGAGGAGAGAAGCTGTGATGGCTGCAATACTGCACATGACAGAACGTATAGATCTATGATCTTAATGCTGAGTGATTCATACAGGCTGATGTCCAGACCACATCGTCTTCAGAGAAGGTGAAGTTCATGTCAGCAGTCCACACCTGTCACTGAAAACATGTGGGTCCTGGACTGATGAAAAACTGAAAACCTACAGTATCGAGCAGCAGAAAGTTTGCTTTCACAATTAAATCAATGTGTCTCCTCAGTTCTTAAAGAAGAGGCGAGAGAAGAAAGTGGTAAATAAGTTTTCTGATCTTTAACAGAAGAACAACAACTGCTCACTGACCTCAACGCTAACTTTCCATTTCACCTTACCTAACTCTGACCCCGGACCCCGGACCTGAGCGCTCTGAGGGGCACAGACACCGACAAACGGCCGCGTTTTACCGACCTGTCCCGGTGACCTGCAGCGACACCTGCGGCTTCCTGGACAGGTCCAGCAGCCGCCGCTGACGGTCGATCTCCAGCTTGGAGCGAGAGATCTCCTCCTCGTACTCGGCTATGGTCCTCCCGAACACCCCGAAGATCTCCTCCGCGGCCGCCGTGAGCCGCTGGTTGATCAGGAGCCTCAGCATCTCGATTTTAGACATTTCCGCGGCGCTTTGGCGGCAGGAGCGGAGAGGAAAGTGGAGAAGATGTTCTCCGAGGAGCCGCGGTCGCTTGTTTACCTGCTGCACTTCCTGCTTCATGTGCGCGCACATGCGCAACTCGTCTTTATCCGGTAACTGTAGCTGCCGCCTCCTGCTGGAGCGGAGGACTGATGTTCATGTTCACGGTTGCCTGCAGTGCGAAGCAATGCAGGGCATCTACTGTATATAGATTTATATATTTATACATTAATTTATTCTATGTATATACATAGATTAAATTAATTTATAAATATATTAATTTATATATCCACTCTGTACATATACTCTGTGTACATACATATATTTATCTAAGTTTACATATACATATATACACATTTATATTTTTTAACACTCATGCTTATTTATATTTCTAGATTGTTTGTATAGTGCACATGTATAGTTTTTATTCTATTGTTTTTAATTTTTTGCAGCTTTTTATCTTGTACTGTCCATTTTCTGCCATGACGATGCAAATTTCCCACTTCTGGGACTAATAAAGGATTATCTTATCTGATCTGATACATTTATTTCCCATTTAATTTTAAAAATACTATTTTAAATATAGAATTTGTGATTTCTTTTTAAAAAATGATGTGACAATGTGAGTCTAGAGCAGAGATCTCCCTTATTTTGATTACAGTTTAGAGACATCACATCCCAGTAACATCCATAAGTCACTTGAGTGCCCAGTGTAAGAGGAGCTCATACTCCCCACAGCTTTACATGTTAATGACTTTGATATCACGTTGTTCTGTCATTGTTTTGTTGAGGTGGTTCCTGAAAATATTTCTGCATGCCAAGTGGGGAATGATAGAAAAAGTTTGAGAACCACTGACTTTATGTCTGTGAAGTTCTCAGTCATCCAGGTGATGGTTATCTCAAAAAAGGTTATTCCTGACTTTATGGGTGATGATCTAATAATGTACACCTCAGTATATAAAATATGTCAGAGATGCCCCAACGGACAGACTCTGGATTCCTATCAAACATGTTATACATCAAAACGACCAGCTCAGTCAGGTGATGGCACCTGTTATGATTAGTTGGCATTTTGAGTTACCATGGGTACGTAATTTGCCAAAAACCAAGCAGCATGAGCTCACAGGACAGACTGGGGATTCCTACCACACATATTATACATCAACATGACCGTCTTGATCATGACACATCCTCTGTTGTGGTTAGTTGGCATTTTGAGTTACCATGGCAACCAAAAACCACACAGGTTTAGCTCACAGGACAGAATGGGGATTCCTATCAGACGAATATTACCTCGAAAAGACTCGATAAATCCTGCTTTCTCATTGGCGTGATGGGTTTAAGGTTTGCAGGCTCAAGATGGCAGGCACCTTCAAAGTTTCTCCAGGAACTTCTAGTATTTGTTTTATCATTGTGTGTATGAGTGAACCATCAGTGATTCAGCGATGCAGATTTGTGGAACACTTGTTGAGATTCTTATACTTTGTTATGTGGCGACGCTACGTCTGGGCTTTTCCATCTGTTATGGAGCGAATGGACAACAGGCAGTGGGGAGAATTACTCTCAGCTGGGAGTTTCTACTTTCCCTTCGGACCTCAACAGCCAACATGATACCAGCTAGAATCCTGAAGGAGCTGTGCAGGTCCATCTTAAAAACTCGGAAAAGAGGGAGAAGAAGTGGACTACATTAGAGAATAGACGAATCTCCAATTGAATGACCGCTGAAAGTTTCCTCCACTTCCTACCATCCTACTGTCTAATGTTCAGTCTATCAGGAACAAGGTAGAGAAGCTGCAGGCATGGACCAAATTTAAACGTGGAATAAGAGAAGCCTGTCTACTTGCCTTCACGGAATCATGGCTTATTGAGTTGGACAAGGATGAGGAACTGGCAAGAAGTACGTGGATCCATGTGAGTGACTTAACAGAACTTGTTCTCGGGGCTTCATGTCAGATTTCCTGATTAAATTAAGCTTGAATTAAAATTAAGCTGCTAAATTAAGTCACCAACAGTGGATCCTCTATAGATTATTCCCAAGTGTCTGTGTGTCTGCTTGACAATATAAATTATGTCACAAACTTTCACAAACTTTGCTACTGCTGTTTTTTTGTTATATAGAAGAATAAATAAAAAAACATTTAGAAAAAAGCTTTTCAATTCAATTTTATTTGTATAGCACGAAATCACAACATAAGTCATCTCAAGGCACTTACAGTGTAAGGTTTAAGACCTTACACAAAATATTTGTGTGTTAGAGTTAAAAATAAAGATGACAACACAACAATCTGTCTATGCCGTCCAGGAAGCAGCTGAACTGACAGGGACAGTGTAGTATTCATGTTATGGTGCTGTTTAAAATGATATTGTATAAAGTAGAGGTCTAGGTCAAAATACCAGGTCCGATCACACTTTTTTTGTCCCAGTCCATTCCTGACCATAAATCCGACTCACGCATGGATGGACAAATTACTGATCCTGTCTGGATGTGGTCTAATCACTGAAAGGTGCCTTTAAGGTTTATTTCTTTGGAGACTGCAATAAAAGATGATGCACCCATCATGTCTGAAATAAAAGACGTAATGACATATGGGTGACTGCATCAGTCTTGCTGCAAACTAATGTCAACAAAGCTTTCCTTGTCTCATTGTTTTCCTTGAATGTAAACTGACTGTAAATCCACTGTTTCCCCTGTTAAAAGTCCTTTGGATGTAGATTCTCTTCAATAAGATATTTACCTGTATATTGAACACGTGGGTGTTCAAACACTCTGGATTTTTCATTTAGAAAATTATGTTGGAGCTGCATGGTGAAAAATTCCTCACAAATGTTATGTCACACACTTTGATTTATGCTGCTGCTGATGAATCTACAGGTGTTTCATCAGCTGTACACTGAAACACACCTGATTTCCCTCATGCAGATGTAGCTAACATAGATAACATAAACACTGTATTTTGGTGAACAGCATAATAATCTGCACTGTTTGAAGTAATGGAAAAGGTGTGTGCGTCACGGTCTCTTTTACACCTGAAGTTTTGTTCTTTCCGACCCTCTGGGATCCTTGAACGCGCCGCGGCTTCAATAAATGCGTGTGACGTCAGACGCCGCGGTAGTCTCGTGGCTCATGGCGCGAACGGGATACCGGCTTTAAAAAAAAGCAACTTTGTCCGGTACTGGAAGTGTGGAGAAAGAGAGAAGTGTCGGGTCCACCTCGTCCAGAAACTTGTTCGAACAGGTTAGTGATGGTTTCTAAAGTGTTGTTTGGTCGGAGGTGAAATTACTGTGGTTGATTATTGATTATCAGGTGTGTTGTGACGTCGTTCAGGTATCCTGGTTCTTTTTTAACGTTAAATGTCCTTTTAAGTTTCCATGTTTAATTAGAAAGTGAAATGGAGACAGATAAAGTGGTTTGAGTATCAGAGGATTCATCCACAGTGAACCTTTATTAGTTTGATACGAAGCTCCCTAGGGGTGATGTAGTAGAAAAAGAATTTAAGCGTTAAAGTGGTAGGAAAAAATAATCCAGACGAGGTGGTAGAAAGAAAAAAAGAAATTCAGACCAGGTGGTAGAAAGAAAAAAAAAATTCAGACGAGGTGGCAGAAAGAAAAAAAAAATTCAGACCAGGTGGTAGAAAGAAAAAAAAAAAATTCAGACCAGGTGGTAGAAAGAAAAAAAAAAAATTCAGACCAGGTGGTAGAAAGAAAAAAAAAATGGCCCACACGGGCTGGGGTTCCTTTTCTGGCACAACACCGGCAATTGTGACCGTAGCCCCGCAGAATGTAAACACAAAGTGGACATTACGTGCTCTAATTCTACTCTGTGAGCCGGTCAGGACCTGCTTGACAGGCACTCAGAGCTACTGTAGGCCAGGGGAACCTTTTCTGGCACAACACCGGCAATCAGTCTCAGACTTTTCCCACCCTCCAAAGACATGCATGTTAGGTTAGGTGGAGCCTTCTAATGTGTCCATAGCTGTGAATGTGGATCCGTTTCTATATGTCAGCTCTGTGATCAGAACTTTCCTAGAAAACCAGAACCATTATAGTGTGGTGATATTATTGGTGTTTGCAGTCCCCTTGTAAATGAGCCTACACCTGAGGAGGAGAGCTAGCAGCCTACAGTAACTCTGAGTGCCTGTCAGGCAGCTCCTGACCGGCTCACAGAGCAAAATTAGAGCACGTAACTCAACAAGATTCATTAGCCACCGCAACATGCTGATCTCCGAGGCTGCGCAAGTCGCCCTTAGCTAAAGCCACAGTAATGCCACAGATCTGTCACATTTGCCGGGCAAACGTTACAAATGAGTTAAAATATTACTAGAATATGTAATATATAGTTTATTCCAGTATATAAAGCAATAATGTAAAACGTTCCGGACAGTGTAGCTGCTAATGTCCACTTCGTGTTTACATCCTGCGGGGCTACGGTCACATTTCCCGGTGTTGTGCCAGAAAAGGAACCCCTGCCCGTGTGGGACTGCCTAAATTTTTTTTTTCTACTACATGACCCCTAGAGGGCTCCGTAGTTTGACCTCAAATAAAATTAAATGTTATACTTCTTTAATTTAAAGAAAATTAGATTTAAATTTTGTGACAATAGAAATATTGTTAAATTGTGTCTCATGATGGAGGAAATCTAAGCGGTTCCAGGTGAACTTTAGTTTGA
>JAUYWH010000003.1:715488-727195 GCA_034779795.1 Ctenopoma multispine
TATTCTGAATGTGTCCCCCCAGTAATGAAATATGTGAACTGATTGCTAGTTTATTTTTCCTCCCATTGGTGGCATTAACTTGTGTTCCATGACTTGTTTTTTATTTATTTTTTAATTCCGGTTTACTACTTTTGGATGTTTTTTTTCTTTTGAGATCTCTTATTGCCTGTTCCTTTTTCTACTCACCCAAACCGGTCGAGGCAGTCTGGTTCTGCTGGAGGTTTCTTCCGTAAAGGAAGTCGCCTCAGTGCTCTCTCAAGTGGTACTGTTGGGTTTTTTGCATAATTCTGTTAGGTCTAAAATTAAACTGAATCAGTTCATTTTTGCTGCTGTTTATCATTATCACCTAAATTACAGCACAAATCAGTTGAATTCCAGTGTTAAATGAGTTAAGAGGTAATATGTTGGCTCGTCTCTCTTTGCTGATCTTTGTTCCCAGGGGAAACTTGAACACCTATCACAGCTCAAGTACGTCTAGCGTAATGGTCCTTTTTATCTTTCTCGGTAGGTTGGGAGGCCTCCCACCAGGGGAATTTATCTCACCCCTGCTAATTGTTAGCTCGTTACTTTACGGTAGTGTCAAGGGCTAAAGATTCGCTGCGCCCATGTTGGAAAACTTCAGGCGGTTTCATATGTACGTTCTCAAAACTGCGTTGCTTCTCGAGTGCGTTTGCGTCCCTGGGAGCAAGCTTGGCAAAGAGATGACTGAGCCTCATTACAGGAAAGAATTTATTGCATACACCGTTTAGGTATATTGACAAACTAATGTCTAATGGTTGACAACAGCACTTATGAAAATCTGTACCAGGTTTGCACCATACTAAATAATTTACATTACTGATTTTTTGTATTAATTTACTCTAATAAAACTGAAAGAAATGTAAACACACTGTGGGTTTTTTTTGTTTTGCCTTGTCTTGGCTGTTTGCCATGTAATTTGGCCAGTTATGTCTATAAATGTATGTTAGTGATTTGTGTTATTTTATTTTGTTCAAATTTTGCAACGTTTTGAGGTTACCCCCATCCCCCCCAATTAATTCCATGAAAACCAGGTTATGCATGATCCTTGTCTTGTTGTTTGTGTTCAGATCTGCTAAATTGAGCCTGCTGTATGTCAACTTTTGTCCAAAACATATTTAACCACATGAGCCACATTCACTGTGGTTTATGTATCTAGGCATGGTACGAAATACGTCAATGCATGTTAAATGAGCCATACCTTTTGTACCCAAAGGATTGGGTATAGACAGTGTAGTCAATAAAATGACTGACCAAGAATGGAGAGGTGCAGTATAGGGAGTTTTCAGGCAATTGCACATGCTGTGACCTAACCCTCCCACCAGCCCCGATTGCTTTAGAGTAGTTTTTGGTCCTTTACATCACTACAATCAACATGTCTTAATCACACTAAAACTGCCTTTATTAAACATCCACTTATGATTGGTGCCTGCCATTCAAACTTTAAACGAGCCCAGACACTTTCAGATTTTTTCCTGTCAAACTGTTATTTTTTTTATGTCTTTTATATTCTGAGCAGTTTTAGTTTTAGGTGAGTGATTAAAATCTGGAAATTTCCTCATTAATTTCTATGGGCGGAATGTTGGTGCTGTTAGAGTGGTGATGTCATCACCACTCTAGGATTTTGCCCTCTGCTGTTACAAACTTTTTTTGTTTTGCGTGTTTTCTTCTCTCCTACAGTCAAATTTCATCTTTCATAAACAAATTGTGCATAAAACAGGAGGAAATCTTGTCTGTGTTGACACATATTATTTTTATGGTGCCAGGACGAATTACATGGCCAAATGTCTGAAGCTCGCCGCCCAAGTATCCTATTAAATCCATTGTTTGAGTTTTAAATTTCTCCCCCAAACCAGAGATGATCTGTATTTGTAGATCGCCACCAAACGCAAATTTTTTTGAATTCCATTACAAAAATACATGGACAGAGAGGCCAAAAACCAAACACGAGATTCACACAGGACAGACCGTGGATTCCAACCACACTTTATACATCAAATCGACCGGCTCAATCATGACATGTCATCGTGGTCAAATGGCATTTTGAGTTACCATGGCAACGTAAATTGCTAAAAGCCACACACAAGATGCCCCACAGGACAGACTCTGGATTCCTATCAGATACGTTGTACATCAAAACAACCAGCTCTGTCAGGTGATGATCACTGTTATGATTAGTTGGCATTTGAGTTACCATGGGTACGTGATTTGCCAAAAACCAAGCAGTATGAGCTCACAGGACAGAAAGGGGGGTTCCTACCACACATATACATCAACACGACCGTCTCAATCATAACACATCCTCTGTTGTGATTAGTTGGCATTTTGAGTTACCATGGCAACCTAAATCACCAAAAACCACACAGGATAAGCTCATAGGACAGACTGGGGATTCCTATCAGACATATATTAAATCAAAAAGACTTGGATCAATAAATCCTGCTTTCTCATTGGCGTGATGTGTTTAAGGTTCACAGATGCAAGGTGGCAGGCACCTTCAAAGTTTCCCCAGGTACTTCTAGTTTATTTTTATTACTTACTGTATAATCCTCTGGAGTCATTGTATACATATGTTATACATTATTCATGTCAAGATGTGGTGCAGCCTGGTCAACGTGGCTAATATGATAGGAGGTAGATTCAAACAACTTCCAAAAATAAAGTGCATTTATTTACAGCTGTGACACCATAATGCATATTTACAAAAAACAGAAAACAAAAGTTAAATCTGCTTAACTGAAGAAAACTCAACTCATAACAGAAATTAACAGCGTGTGCACACAGCTGCACTTCAACATGTCTATTCCTTTGCTGCTCTAAAAAGCACTGTTTAAATACCCTCTTCAATTGGGTCCCCTTCCTTCTAGGTAAAACCATTTCCTTTCCAGGTATAACCAATTTATCCTCCAAAACAGGCAATTCATAAATAATTACTTTTATCAGTAAATATTCACTATAACCATCAAATCTAATTAACCTCACCAATTACAGGTCAATTTCATAACCACACCAATTACAGAAATCACTTTAAAAGAAGTATCTAACCTAATCCCCCCCCGCACACACACACACACACAGACAGACACAGACACAGACTTAAGAACTTAGAAACTCAAAACTCAAACATTTAAATGCTTACAGCTAAATCAATAAAAATTAAACTTAAAAAATTGTCGTCTGTGTTTTACTTTACCCAGAAATGTGATGTAATAATATTGCAAACTAATACTTAACACAAACAAACCCGGGATAGTCTGTGTTTGCACAGTTACAAATTCTGATTGGAAATAAAGAAAATAAACATGTACCAAGAAAAGATTAAGAAAATGTAAAATGAACAAAATAACTGGAGACAAATAAGGTGTTCTCACCCACTTTGTCACACAGGAATATCTGTTCAGTAAACAGTAAATTGCAGTCAACAAAGTGATGCATATAATGATCAATGTTACTTCACTCAATGTAGAGCTTTTACCAAACAAAATTTATATAACTGGAAAAATAATGTAGATGTTTGATGCTTGTCAGAAAATGAGTGTAAACGTGTTAACATATTTGCCTATGTTCATTATGTAGATTTCAGAAACCAGAATCATCATGTCATTTAAGATTTACAATACAATATGCATTCAAACTACAGTAAATTTGTCAGGCACACAGCACATCTTGGTTTTAGTTTAGTTTTAATATAAAACCTTCAGACAGAAAGCTGACGTGTCGAGGATAACTGAAGGTAGTGCATGTCTGTAAGGTGCTTACGATTTAACGGATAAGACAGTTTTAACCTCCATCAGCTGTTTGTCTTGTGTTCTTTTCTTTCACAAGCAAAACAATGGTCTGCCTTTTCATTTCCAGGTGCACCCAGTCCGTCTTCTGTCAAACAGTAAAAAAAGGAGTTTAATTTGAAACCAGTTTTTTGCTGAGTAAAGTCTCTGGTCTATATTTTACTGACTCAAAAAGAATGACAGTAAATTAAGAAACTTACTGGATGTGCAGGGGTGTGTTTGGAGTCAGGTTTCTGGATTCAGCTTTTCAGAGAGCTCAGTGCCAGTGTCCAAAGCTGGAATATCAGCAGTACATCGTTAATACATTTATTTTGTATGAACCACAGCACAAACATGACAATATCTCTACAAACCATCATTGATAATATGCACAAAGATCAAGTTAAACCTTAAATACTCACAGTCTGTGGGACAGTTGGCTGAAATAGACAGAAAATGAGATGATTAAATGTGTTAAACATCTTTCAATAATGATGAGAAATTGTTGATGGACACCTGCCATGTGCATTTTGGAGAAAGTGGTCTACAGAGATTTTTAGCCTCATACAGTCTGGTTCAGTGATTCCAGCAGAGGCACAAACTGTCTGTAGCAGATCCTAAAGCTCAGATGAAGATGACTTAAAGCTGCAGTAAGCCAGTCAAGTCAACAGTCACTACTCTTATTGTTTTACCTTTTTTCTTTTTGTAAACGATGACTCCCGTGACCACTGTGATGATGATGATGATGACCACTGTGATTACTGCAGACAAAGTGATGTCTGGTGTGTTCTTCTCAACTGAATAAAGCAACAAATAAAGAAATTAGGATCAGTGTTCAGGAAGACAGAACATCCATCTAATCAGTTCAGTCATCTCATTTCTGTTTCCATTCATCCAGCCATCCATCAATTAACAACCGGTTATCCGGTGTCAGAACATTCCACTTCTAGCTGAGAACCATGGACTCGGATTTGGAGGTGCTGACTCTCATCCCAGCCACTTCAAACTCGGCTGCCAACCGCTCCAGCGAAAGCTGAAGGCCCTGGCGGACCTTAGCGGGAAACGAGTCCGACTTATTACTAGCAATGCAAACAAAGCTCCTGCCCCTCCTGTAAAGGACTTAATGGCTCGTAACAACGAGCCCTGTACCCCGTACTTTTGGAGCACACCCCACAGGATCTCCCAAGGGTCACAGTCGAATGCCTTCTCCAAATCAACAAAACACATGTGAATTGGTTGGGCAAACTGCCACGCCCCATCCAGGATCCTGGCCAGGGTGTAGAGCTGGAAACTTAGATGACCTAAGTTTATGAATTATGGAAGAGGATCTATGTTATGGATTTTTAAGGAGGACTTGAGTTTAGAGGAAGCTCGGCCCAGCCCACTATCTTGCTCTGATGACACCTTCTTGGTACAGTGAGAACATCAGTACATATATTAAATGGTTAGGTTAGGTTAGGAGGTTCAGGCTGAAATGTGATTACTTATAATAAACATCAGACAAACCAAAGTAAAGCATATTTTCTTCCTCAGTTACCTACCCCAGTTAGTCTTGATCACTGCTGGGTCAAGCTTGGTGACGAGGTCATGCTCAACACCGGAGAGCTGGAAGACGCACTTGTAGTGCAGCCAGTCATCAGGTTTAACCAGCGAAAGGTCCAGGTCCACGTTCATCTGGAAAGTCCCGTCGGGGTTACCGAGCAGTTCACTGTGCTCCACATCTTCGTGAAGCTCCACTTCATCTCTGCTCCAAAACATCAAGGCTCTGTCAGGGTAGAAACCGGTGGCGTGGCAGCTCACCGGAGACGAGGGAGTCTTCTGGAGGAGAGACACCAACGGAAGCTCTGGAGAGAGGAGAAGCATGAAATAATATGAAATCTACGTGGGCAACTGCTACCTCCTGAACAACAGTCAATCAACCCTAAATGAGACTTTTACTTGGTCGCTGCAGAGAACTTTTCCCATATTTCAAAGTGTTCTTCAGCCTGACAGGACACTCCTGGGTCAAACGGTGCTCCATGAACTCCAGCCACCATTTGTCATTATTCCACTTATGTTGGCTTATAAGAAACTCTGGTTTTGTAGCGATCCACCTCTGTGCCTTCATGTCTAATATTAAGATATCATCACCATCATAGCTAATCAGACCAAATCCAGTAACATCTCCAGTCTCATCATCCCATTCACAGCCGTTCAACACCTGGATGACATGGAGGCCTGAGAGAGGGAAGAAAACACACTTAAGTAAATGTAATGTAAACAGTTGATTAATTAATGGAGGTGTTGATACTCTGAATGTACCAAAGCTCAGTATTCATAGTAGAAAAGACTGTATGCAGTGGCACAGCATAGCTGCAGAGAATATCAAATACCTGTCAGCATCAAGCTGCCTGGAGGAAAAATTGAGCATCACGAAAGTAGGACTCAAGTACTTTACTTTACGTGGCAGATGCTTTTATCCAAAGTGACTTTTTTTTTTTTTTTTAGTTTCAAACCTGAACACACCTCCAGTCTGGTTAAAGCGCCCTTTTGTAATCTCGATGTTGACTCTTCCATATTGCTCTTGACCTTTCCAGTACAGAGTCTGTTTCTCCCAGTACTCTGGATCATCTTCTGTGACCTGGTTCATCCAGACCTGCGTGGGTGCCGTTACCTTCGTGTAGCTGTCGTAGTGATCTGTTTGAACTCCGTCCACAAACACAACAGCCACAAAATCGGGGAAGTTGGGGACTTGAGAAGATGCAGTGTAGACGTGCTTCAGGGAGTGACTCACTGCAGGAGGATGAGTAACACGGAGATTTCAAGCTCTAGATAATGAATATAGTGTTGTGGTTTTTGATGTGGATGTTGTCTGAAGTGTAGGTGAAAACAGTGTAATGGTCCCTTTTTAAGTGTTCACAGAGAAAAGTTCCACTGAAACTTTATTTTAAGTCTTCGGGTTGTCTGGGACTGGTCTAAGTAGGCTACACTGGTTTTTGATGTGGACCTGGTCTAGATGTGAGGACAGAAACAGTAAATACAGTTTTCATAAATCTGACATTGAACTCAGAAGAATCTGTAATGTAAATTAAGAGTCCCTTAAAATGTCCCTTAACGTCTGAATCGGATGTAGAAGTGCAATGAAGCAGCACAAACAGCTGGAGTAGTAACACGAAGCTACAGGTGGTTAAAACAAAGCGTAGATGTAGAAAAATGTGATCTTACCTGGAGACACAGCATGATATGAAAGAATCAGTAAAATCAGCCAAATCAGCGTCCTCATGTTAAATCTTATCAGACGGTTTTATCAGTATGAAAAATCCAGTGTTATGAGAAAGAAAGTTAATAATGAAAGTGAAACTAAATGCAGGTCGTAGTGAGTAAGTGTTTAGTCATGTGACAAAGTTATTCTGCAGTTTCATTTAAAGACAACTCCCCCAGGAGGGAACACTGAGTCAGATCTGCCTCTGCTCCGATGAATGAAGCGTCTGTCAGAAGCTTGTTGCTGACACCAACAAGCATCAAACTGGCCGTGGACTGACTTTCACTTTGACTGGATCATCAACCAAACATGACATAAAAAGTCTTTTTAAGTTTAACATCTTGGAAAATGCTCTGATTCATCACACTGTCCACAGAGAACTGACACTCTGTGTAAAACATACAGTTCTAGAATGAATCAGTAAAATCTGTCTTCCGTGTTCACTAACACAGAAAACAGTTAAAACCATAATAAAACTTTTAAGTTAAATGTGATACGGATCAAATCCAACTCATTCTGAAAAGACTTTTGACTGTTTTCATATCAGGTAACAATCTGTGTAAAAGTTAGGCCCATTTTTGTTGAACTAAACTTTAAGCCGTGTGAATGTGAATCTTTTTGCCGTCCTAATCTAGAGTCTGTTACCAGTGTGGCTCATAACATCCACCAAAAACTGCACAGACTTCATCACCTGTGCAGTAAAACACACTTTGTTGTAGTGCATAGTTGAATCCCTCCTGTTTTAATATAAAGCTGTACTGTCATTACAAATAAGCCGCAGCAGTGAAGAAACCAGCCAGAACAAATGTCTGTGGATTCATGTTGAATAGTGGTTTATGTTCCTCTGAGAGACAGAGTCAGCGTTATGATCCATCAGTGAACTGGATCAAACAGTCAAAAAAGAAAAGCAGACATAACATTATGTTATCATCCATGTAATCAATGTAAAGTTATACAAACTAAAATAATTTCTTTATGCTTTAAAGACAAACTTCTTGAAATAATGTATTGTCCTATTTCCACCTCCAGCTCAGACACAGACAAAAGACAAACTCTGTTCCAGCCTGTGTCATATCATTTAACAGAGACTGACTTTCATCATTTAATCTCAGCTTCAGTTCAGCTGAGCTGTGAACGTCTCAGCTGATGATGCATTCAGGTGCTGAACATACTGACACAGACCAGAGACGCGCAGCAGTGACTCATGAAGCTCGTGTGGACACTTTATCTTGAAATGTCAGGTGGGGCTCATGTGTGTCCTCTGACAGGGGTGTTTGTAGAAGCAGGACAGCTGGCTGAAGCGCCGGTCGCAGGTGGAGCACCAGTACGGCCTCTCGCCCGTGTGCGTCCTCAGGTGCACCGTCAGGTTTCCCTTCTCCACGAAGGCGCGGCCGCAGTGCGTGCAGGTGAACGGCTTCTCGCCCGTGTGGCTGCGGACGTGCCGCACCAGCGTCGCCCTCCTGCCGAAGCTCTTCCCGCAGACGGTGCAGCCGAACGGCCGCTCGCCAGAGTGGATGCGCATGTGCGTCCTCAGGTTCCCCCGCAGCGTGAAGCTCTGACCGCAGACGCTGCAGCAGAACGACGTCTCTCTGTGGACTCGGAGGTGAAGCTTCAGGTTGTCGCCGCGCTCCAGATGTTCCCCACACACGCCGCAGTCCCTCACATGAGCAGAACTGTGAGTGAGAAGGTGACTCTTCCTGGGGAAGGCCTCGCCGCACACTTTACAGCTGAACACCGGTGGAAGCTCCCGGGACAGATCAGTGGAGCTCATCGCCCCTTTACCTGACCTCTGACCTTCTGCCGGCTCCGGTCTCCACAGTGCCGCAGCCTCTCTCCAGTAGTCTCCGCTGTCTTCAGTGTCAGAGCGAGCAGCGTGGAGCGGGCTGTGGCTCGCTGCTTCTGCACCACCTGCTGGATCAAAGTCTGGTTCTGATGCTCCACAGTCCTCAGCTTCTGTTTTAATCTGAGCAGCCGCAGAAACGGAGTCCGACTCAGTCCTGCTGCTGGTCTGATCCCGCTGGATCCTCTGGATCAGGTCTTCAGGACGATGTTTAATCCAGGATGAAGCCTGCAGAAGCTCTGAGGAGACAGAAGACAATGAGAACTGAGAACTGATCTGCTCTGTACTCTGTACTCAAGATTCAAAAACGTCACTAATCCCAGAGGGAAACTGTTTCTGCTCAGTTTAAGATTAAAGAAAAGAACCAGAACCTGGAAAACCCCAATACAAAATAACATCAACACAAGAACCTCCAAGAACAAGAAAACCTAAAGACGTGTGAAACAGCTCGGTGATATCCGGGGTGGACTGAGTGTGATGGACTCAGACCGACCTGCCGCCCGGCTCCACTTGTCCTCCTCGGACCTCAGACTGTCCAGCTGGCGCTGCTGTCGGTCTATCTGCTCCCGGTACCGGGCCACAGTTTTCCCGAACACCCCCAGGATGTCCTCCACCGCCGCCGTCAGTCGCTCGGTAACCAACACCCGCAGGGTCTCCATCTCTGACAGCGGGCTGCTCTGCGGGTCCACGCCGCCGAACCCCTCCACCGCTGCGGGAGAGAAGGACGTGAACATCCGCTGCTCTGAGGACATGTTCGTTTTACTTCAGTCCTTTATCCTCAGAGAAAAACGTTTAAACCGGGATCAAACTGGTTCCTGTTTCAGAGATGCTGAGTGATAAAGGAAGGTAAACAAAGCCGCCGAGTCCGACACAAAAAGACGCCGGAGGGAAACACGGTCTGATCATCAGTGGTTCCGGGGAACCGTTTATTATTTAACAGTCATTTACTGAAGTATAAAAATTATCTTTTACAAGTAACAGTTCTCAATTCAAAATGATGCTCGAGTAAAAGTAAAAAAATGCTAATACATGCTTGAAGTACCAAAAGAAAAAGTACTCTTTATGCAGATTGGTTCATTTCACATATGACTTTTTTTTATCACTGTCTTCATCTGATGTTGCAGCTGGTAACAATAGAGCTATTTTATCACCTCACACACTGGTTTTATCATCAATAATTATAATGTGATTTACTTTACAAACTGCTGAGTGGCTGGTGAATTTCACACTCATGTTATGAATCATCCAATTATAATGACCGTTATAACAGTTGTTGTTAAACAGTTATAATTTAACAGTTTCTAAATGTTCACAGTTACAATCTTTAACTGCTGTCATGTTATTAGGAATCTGTTTTTCGGCCACTGAGTGGCAGTAAAGTCATTGTGAGGAACATTTGTTCGTTTCTGTTATTGTCATGTTGAGTTAACTACTAATTTAAACCTGTTAAATACAGAATTTAATAGCAGGATTGTTCAGTGGGAGGAAAACAGAATTGTTCAAACACTATCTGACAGAATAAAGAGATTACTCTGTTGGTGAACAAGATTAAGACATAGTACATGTAAAATATGATGGATTTTATGCTGCTGGTTGTTTCAGAGACTGTGACAAACATCAACATCTACATTCATGGCAGCACACGTGTTACCATTTGTCAGTCTTAAAGAGTCTGGAACCCTGATACCACAAATCTCTTCATCAGCACAAATGGAGAAAAAATAATCAAGCATCATCCATCCATCACTACATGAAATTGATTTTCTGTGTTTTGTTCTTTGAGCTCATGCAGACAGGTCCCATTATTAGAGATAAAACATTTGAAAGTGACATTTACAGTATGATAACATTTAACACTTCAGGGGAGCTCTCAGCTGTCAGTCAAACAGCAGATACTTGGACACCTTCACTGTGTGAGAGTTGATCTTCTCCTTTAAGGAGTTTCTGTCAGAGGTTTTTCTGCTCCACCAGTCACTGACTCACACATTGTTTCACTTCCCTTTAACAAACCTCTCATGCAGATCAGCACAGAAACAAAGAGTCCTCATAGGACCTGAGATTTTAGACAGCTGTAGGTAGTAAAGACCGAAAATGTTGAGTGGAAGTTGGACTGAGAGAATCCAAACATGTGGCACAAGAATGGTGCTCAGTGAAAAAGGGGTCTGGACACGAAGTGTTAGTGAGCCCCAGTAACCCAGTGTCATCTGTATAACAGAGAAAATAATGTTCTAATGAACTGGTCTGAAGTGATTAGTTTGTAGCTGCCTGTTGTGATTTTCACAATTAAACAGCTAAATACACATATCTGCTCTGCTCTAATGTGATCCATCTTTAAAGGACACAGTCAGACAGAATTTCCTGTTGATTGTGATTTAAATCAGATCAATTAGCCTCAGTGAACTGTCAAAACAATTATAAACAGAGAACTATATTTGAGAAACAACATTTAATGACATGAGAGATTTATCAGTGTTTTCATATCCCCAACATCAATGTTTACCATTAAACAGTTTAAAATTGAAATTTTAGATGAACTCATTAAATATTTACACAAATGTACAGAGACCTAATATCAGCATCTTTCATTAGAACTTTATGTTTGCTAATGCAATTTGATTAATTTAAGAGGATCACTGATCATTAGAAAACCCATTTTTGCAATGATGATTAACACAGCTCAAGACACATATTTCCATGAAAAACATGGTCATTCGAATGTGTGTCCAAATGTTTGACTGGTAGATCCAGGTCCCTGTTGGAGTGAGTGAGATCATTTCCATAGAGTGAGTTTGCATCAGCAGCACCATGCTCCAGTGCTCTGGGAGAGTTTATAGTCCTGAGAGT